>JACXGI010000683.1:80884-122259 GCA_016801175.1 Esox masquinongy
GCGGGGGGGGGGGGGGGGGGGGGGGGGGGGGGGGGGGGGGGGGGGGGGGGGGGGGGGGGGGGCTTGAAGAACCCACCTAGACATTGAGGTCACTGAGAAGTGTATTACAACCCTCACTGTAACTCCCTGGCGTTCTATTCATCGTTCTCCCCAGGCGCCCTCTCTGAAACCTGCCAAAGAGAGGAACCCGGTGGGGGACATCGATCGAAGATTGATCGGAGGAACATTTGTTCGGGGAGCTGTTCCTCGGGTGTTCATTTCTTCTTTAGTCTCCGTCTGTCACTGTGAATATATAACAGGTCGCCACCCTCATGTTGTATTTGTCTCCTGCTGAGAGCAGCGGGGATCATCAGAAATGAGCACACAGGTGAACAGCAGGCGACCACTGAACTTGAGCTCCTTCAGCATTGACTGAGGAAAACCGGGGGGGGGGGTTGCGTTGCCAAGGCCCATCTCATGCGATGAGCCCATGGGTCACTAAATGTGCCACTCAGAGTGACCCATCTCTAGGGAAAAATCAAAGGGTCGGGACACACTGCCCCGCTTGGCAACACAGCCTTCCCAAACCCACCGGGCTTTCAAAACAAGCAGAGTACAAATTAGTTGTGCCACTTCACTGTCAGGAGATGGGCCGCACGGTGTGAAGACAATGCTCTCTGTGTTTGCTGAGCTCGGCGCCCTGTTCTCATGTTGATTGGCGTTGAAACATTACATCATGCCTGTAAGCTAGCAGGGAGGTTACACCTAACGTAACAATGGACTTTTACTTCTGACACAGGACTGACTATATATCGCCCTGTGCAAAATGATGAAAGGAATAGAAATACTTTGAAATGTGCTGAACAGTTGGCAACCTGCACAGAGCATAGATACAAGCGGCTCAGTCACTGCAGTAGTCATTACTCTGGCACTTGCAGGAAGGTGGTATGTCTGTACGTAAAGTCCTCACTGACTGCTCGTCACCTTTTGAGGCTGTTTTAGGGTAATTGAACGGATGGGCCAGAAGCTGTCTCTTTTATAGTCCTAGATTTAAGTGCATAATATAATGGGGATGGATAATATTGGACGTGAGTGCTCTCTCTTTGGCAGTGTTTGATGAAAATGCTGTACGGAAGGCTCCTGGTGGTTGCTGAGGAAGCAAATGTTAAAGGGACAATCAGTCATTCTGAGGATGAACTTCAAGGCAGATCTAGTGATTTGGGGTCGCACCGTTGTTATTAAGACAAAATTGTATCTTATGGTGGCTACAGTGAAAGGGGAGTTTGTGTGTTATGTAACTTGCGTCCGACCACAGTGTGAGCAAAGAGCTTCCACGGGAACAGTCCCTAGCTACAGAGGGCTGCTGGGCTGTGTACACAACTGATCCCTTTACAAGAACCACATGGGGCAGACATTTCTGACTTCAATGAAAACCAGTGAGTACACACAAGACATACTGTTTTGCTTACTTTTTCATTTAATTTAGAGAAAACTATGTGCATTCAATAGCAAATATGCCCACTCTGACCTAGGCAGCTACGAGCTAGCAAATACAACGCGAACAGGGAAGGCCTTGATAATTATTGGAACAGATCACCAGATCCAGAATACATATAAGGGGCTGCTCTGCTCCTTGGCTCTCCCCACTCGCTTGGTCAAGTCTCAACCCTGCCCTAGTCACTAATCATCCCATCCTCCTTAGCCCTGATCCCTCCAACAATTAATAATCCCGCCTCCTTGTCACTTCTTACCGGCCCCTTTGTCAAGCATCGACTTTGATCTATTCAAACATCTCCCCTCCATCTCATCCCTTCCCTAGTTAATCGTTAACTCTACACTGGTCCAGTGTTAACTTTGCATTGCCTGAAGGACACCCCTGACAGTTATTTTGTGTATATCCTAACACACTAGAAACATGGTTGGCGACGGATGTACAGGCAACGCTGACTCAGATCAGTCCAGCTCTCTCTGGTCGTGTGGTGGCGCGTCGCCCGCCTCAAAGGCAACTGCGGTTCTGTGGAGATGTTAGGAAACAAATGTCAGAAGGCTGTTGCATGTGGTGAGGTCTGCGGTGACGTAGGAAACCTATGCGAGCCAACTCCGCCTCTTCCTCTTTTTGAAATGGAAATTTTCAATTTGCAGATGTGCACACCATAACGCGGACACCATAACTTGGGGGACAACAGATCTGACTGGGGAGGATGGATGTTTAAAATCTTGAAAGAGAATCCTGCACAGAATGACCTACCTACTAATGCCAGAGGTACATCTTTTAAAAGGATGGGTGAAGTTTGAGGACGGGAGATATTTGAGTTGTGCCCAGGGTGATACTTGGCAGGTGTTAACAGGCTAGTGCACCTGTGTGGATGAACTAATACACAAATGACCGTAGGTATGACAACAATAAGTAACGTCTTTAACTGAGGTTGGTGACTGCAAAGAAGACCTTGAAACCTTCAGTGTATACAAGCTGCACTGTGGCATTCCTGCTTTGTCAGTCTCAACATCTGCCTTTCATCAGGGTTAATCAGCCCCACCCCTTCACACAGCCCCGCCTCTGATCAGGGTTAATCAGCCCCACCCCTCCTCACCTGCATGTCATCAGGGTTAATCAGCCACGCCCCTCCTCACCTGCCTGTCATCAGTGTTAATCAGTCCCGCCCCTTCACACCTGCTTGTCATCAGGGTTAATCAGCCCCACACATACACACACCCATACCTCTTCTCAAGGTTAAAAAGCCCCACCCCTCATCACCCCTTTTGAAAACGGTGATATTGAACGTTAACCAAGTCTCCACATTTATTGTTCGGCGAAGGTGCATAGATATGGGAGCCTCCATGGGCGTAGTGCAAACGACTGCCGTGTTAAGTTTGACGTGTTTTTACTTGGCACTTTTCACTTGTTTTGGTATTGGCATTAACACAGTATACATGATCAAAAATCTATCTCCAAGAGGGCTGAGATTTGAAGAAGTGGAAAATTTGATTCTTGGAAGAAGCCCCTAAGCAGTCACGTGGCGATACTTAAAATTAATTCCTCCAGTGTTGTCGTCATTAATGGCTGTCCCTTGGCCATGACACTGCTCTCCGAGGTTATCTCAGACAGAGTGCGTAATACACTAAACAGGTTTCTATTTGTCAACTCCGCTGGATGTACTCTTTTTGGGCGGAATAGGACAAAGATAAGCACCCTGTATTTGACCTTTAAAATCGTGTCAGATGCCATCATTTGATTTGTGCTAAATGATCTCGTTCTATCTGACATCCTTGCAACTTTGCAGCACAGAAGATTACCTATGCCGGAAAACATTTACTCATGTGCAGTATCTCAGGCATCTAGTTTCAGGCATTTATTTTACATGCGCCGAGTTAAGCTAATATTGGCCTGGCAAAACTAAGAATGCAGTAAATGTGGTAGTTAAATGTCCTTTTGCGATGTTCCCTGTTTTGTCAACCTTTGGGCTGCTTTTAAACAGGTGATTCAATTTGCTCATTTCTGAAGAATATCAGTTGTCAAGAGATAGCGGAAACAAAATGAGGAATTGTGAACCGTGGAACCCAGACATGGGCCATCTGTGTAAAGTACATAGGCCATCTTTGTAAAGTGAATTCAATGATACGAATTCACTAAGTGACTGACAGGGGTGCTGTTCTGAAGTCCCTCTCTGCCATTAAGTCACTCATGAGTGACAGCCTCCACAGGAAGGGGAGTTTACACTACTACTTATGTAGTGCTCCCAGCACAAATTTGCTGTTGTGGGGACAGCAACATAAGCCCTGATGTAAATAATTCCTAAATGTTTTTAAATATTTAGTCATTTTTTTATCATTATTATTTGGCAGCCTGGTGCATTCAGAGGCTATATTGGCCTAGACGTAGCATAAGACGTCCAGGGGTTGCTGTCAACTGGGCCACAGAACAACCTTGGGATTGACCCCTGTTAAAGGACATCACCACCGGCGTCCCGAACAACTAAAGCACATGAGCTGTACTGCTTACTGAGCATGGACTGTCACACTTTACATTAAAGTACCACAGATTACCATTTTATTATCTAAAGGGAGACGGAAGACAGGCTTTCACAAAGCAAAAAGCGTTGATCCTGTGTTCTTATGTTTCCTCTCAGTTGTTGGCACCTCGTTGGTCCAAATTGACTAGACAAGGATCAGAGTGGCAGTGGAAACCTGTCACCTGTAGGTGTCAAATACAAGCCCCAGGAGGGACCCAGATGTACGACGTGGCAGGTACCAAAACAAACCTGACGACTTGTTTTCTGTTCTCTCCCCTCATGGCGCTCTCCCAGACCCCTGTTTACCACGGGGTTGGGTTACAGTCAAGCATGTTGGTAGCGTGTATCCGGTGAAACCGAAGAGATGACCTGGAATTGGATCTTTTCAGTTGTTGAGACACATGACGGGAGTGTCATCGTTCACTCACATCCCCGTCTTATTTTTTCCCCAGTCCACCACTGCATGGGCATTTCACACCTTTCCATTGATTCATATCAATATCTATTCTCAAAGGTTTGCGAACATTGCTTTGTGTGGTGTAACACGGTTGCACTGTTTACATACACCTTGACGGTCACCAGAGCAATTTTTTATTACATAAAACTTTGGACAGGTTTGTTAAAGAACACTTCCAATTATGCTAGGCACAGTCTACAACATAAAACCCAGCTACATTGAAGGCTTCAACTACCAGAGGGCTAAAATAGCTCTGTCCTATAAACCTACTGACCTGCCATTAGGTTAAAAACAGTTCCAAAGGCTGACCTTTAGCTCTGGTGAGCCGAGCGGTAGTTTACAGAAGCCAAACAGAAACCACCCCTACTGGGCCACTGTGGCGGAGATGGACATGGAAAGGGTTGCCACAAAGTTACATAAGAGATACAGTTCAATAAACAGCAAGCAACAGTGAGCCGGTGAAAAAGTTCATAGTGAAAAGAAGAGAGATTGTGAACGTTCATGCTCAGCTACGGAACAATGAAGTCCTTTGTGAATCGCGATGTCACTAACGGCTAACCACACTTGTTAGCAACTTGACATCAGAGCTGTCTGAAACCAACTCTCAAAGGCCCACCGTACTTCCCTTCTAACATGGGTCGCGGCTATCCTATTTTCACAAGGGGTGGTGAAATGTTTGTCAGTTCATTTTAGAGAAACGAGAATCAGCTATTACAGAAAATGAAAGAGGTGACCATGAAAAGAAAAACTGAGTTCAATCTAATTGCAGCAGACGAAATAATCGTGTTTGGCATTTGTGCAAAGTGTTTCATTATGATTATTCGTCAGCGATCTATGGAATGAAACCTGGATTGGACATCCGCACTGAATCAAGACTTTCTAAACTTGTTCCTATGCCACCATGCTTCATAGCAGTGGTGCTCAGGTTGTGGGTTATGACACCAATGTGGGCAAGACCAGTTGGAAACTCCCCGCTTCAGAACATCTAATTTCTTCCCATTGGTCACCCGTTTTGCTCATTCATCAACGCCACCACCTTGTGAATGCTGTTCCCACTTATTTAATTCACATTCTCCACAACCCTTGGTCACGGAACATTTAATTTGGATCATTCAGTGACTTAGTCCAGCTATCACTGCTGAATACGAATTGTTGATTGATGCCTTCCTCATGGATTTAGGCTGGTGTCCTCCATTTAGTGCTGGATTAGACAAATTACATAAAATGCATTACCATTTGCGTAGGTTAGAATGGAAAGGTCATTATAGAGACATAATACCCAGTTGAAAACTTTTACTTAAGTCGTTTGCTAACAATAAAGAATCATAAAGAAACGCATGAAGGGACACATATTAGACTGTCACATTTTGATCAGTTAAAACCACTTATTCAATCTTCTGTACTTTGGTTAAACTCAATAAAAGTTTAGGGGCCACCGTTGTCATGTGGTTTTTCAAAATATTCTATCTAGATTTTAGATATTTGACAATCGAAACAGAACACTACCCCCGGGACAGGCAGGATGAAGCTTCGTGACAGAAGCCGCTGTCCATTTTCAAGTTCAGGCTAGTCTAGACAATTAACTAAGTGTGCAACCAAAGAGAGCAGCATGAAACCTAGGTAGAGAAAGTGCAGAAACCAAATTGCCAAACAGGGAAAGAAGGGGGAAGGATATGTTATTCTTTGTAGGTGACAGTAATTCCTTGAATACACAAGTTTGACCATGACTAATGTTAATAACAGCAGATGGCTAAAACCACGAGGATAATCATCTTAAGTTTATAGAAATGTGCTGAATTGGACAGTGATGATTTGCAAAAGCTGAGTTATTTTAATGTTATAACCACACAATATATTTTTTTAAGATAACTAACCCTGAGGTCTAAATTGCAGGAGCCCTCAAACACAAAGGGTTATTTAGAAAACAGTGAGCTTTTTGTTTCTCCGCCTGAAATTTATAGCCAATTAACCTTCTGAAAACCAGATGAAAAACTGTACATCCGCTTTGTCCGAGACAGTCAAAAGCCAGAGGTTTTTACAACAGCAATGTTTTTCAAATATACTTTTAGATTACTGCAGTGACACCCATCTGCTTGGCCTCTTCAGCCGCTCCCTCTGTGCTTGTACTGAGAGCAGACTGGAATGACCACTATGTACGGAATTCAGACAGCCAAAGCTTTGACTTGCTTATGTGAGTTGTAGAGTCAACTACATTCTTAGATGACCTGTAACCTAGTACTTCATTTATTGCACATTTTTTATTTCATTGAAAATACTACCCCATTTATCTCATTAAAATCTAAAATTGTACAAACGTTTCATTACAATATAGCAAAGTGAAGCGTAGTGCATTAAAATCCTAGGAAACAGCATGTCCTTGGGCATGTAACCAGAGCTCTTGTAGACAGTAGATGGTTAATCTCAGAAAGGGCCAGTCTGTCTTTATAAAGGTAAAATATTAAATAAAAAAATAAAAAACATATAATAATATGAAATGATGGCGTTTACTGGCTACCTTGCATATCCAAAAGTTGACAATGAGATTCAGTCATGCTCATCTGATAAAACTTGTTGTTGGATAATACACACATCCTGATCACATATGCTCTTTTGAAACCAACCTACACTTGATCACATGTTGTAAACAACTGTAACAACTGCAAAACATCAGTTGGCGTTTTCCACTGTAATGCCATCAGTATGGCGTAGAGAGAGCATAGGCGTGTATATTAGGTGTGTGTTTGTGTGTGTGTGTGTGTGTGTGTGTGTGTGTGTGTGTGTGTGTGTGTGTGTGTGTGAGTGAGTGTCGGGGGGGTGTTCAAAAGTGCAGTCTGCTGGCTGAGACTGAGTTGAACATGGGACATAGTTGTCATGTGGCCTGAACTTACGCAAGTCCTTGTATAACCTGAAATTCAACCAACGTTTGCCTTTTTCCACATCAACCAAAGTTTATCTTTTTAATATCAACCAGCGCATGGCTTTTTCCGTATCAATCAACTTTTACCTTATCAGTATCAAACAACTTTTACCTTTTTCATTATAAACCCTGTTTACCTTTTTGAGTATCAATCAACAATTGTTTTTTTCGGCATTAACCAATGTTTCCTTTCAGTATCAACCAACGTTTGCCTTTTTCGTTATCAGCCAACATGTTTTCTGAATTCAGTGTGTTGTTACTTGTCAGTGATAGAAATACAAAATGGTTAGAACCCAAAACAAATAACAAGCACATATATGCACATCTTCTGCATTGCCCAAAACCTGTTCTCCTTCACATTACTAGTCTGAGATCTGTTCCACTTGGGCGAGCCCTGCCCCTAATTTCTCCCTGACAGGCTTTAAAACTGCAAAGTCAAGCCTGCTTGTCTCCAAACATGCTAAGCAAGTATACTGTATTTCACTGGCATGCTAAAATGGGATCAATTATCAGCCAGTACCTTTTATAGGTCAGGGGGGTAGACTAAGGTTGGATTCACATTGGGGAGATAAGAGTGGCCTTACTCTTATCTCCTCAAAGGTCATGTGACAATCACGCCTCCACTTCCTGACAAAATTCAGACAGGATTTAGCTGCTTCTCCATGCATGTCTCAACTCATCTCGTCAAGCAACTTAGTGCTGTTATCATCTAATTACATCCAGCGAAAAGTAACGACAAAAATGTCCTTGCTTGTTTAGCTCTCTTTGAGAATATGGTGATTCTAGTGATGACAAGCGAAACACAAAGTTTTTGATCCATCACCTTTGGCCACAATAAACAAGACTCACATTTCTGTAACTGTACCATTGTTCCATTAGGTAAGCTCATCTCAATACAGCCCAGATAAGTATTATTTAAATATTATTATACAGTTCTTTAACACAGTCATATTTCTAGACTTATCACAGACACGAGAGCAGCAAATAGTTACCAAAATGACTTCACGGGGGAACATGCCAGGCCCCCCTATCCAAACAAACTAATTCCCACCGCCTTTCCCACCTACACCTCTCAGGTCACTGAGGCAACAACCTCAGATGACCTGTCGGACATATGTTGACATGAACACTGAGCTGTGTTTGTGTGCTCCGAAACGGTTTGTTTACATTGGCCGATACACACTCGCAGGGCTCCGTAAACAGCACAAGGCCATGTGTTCTGTCCGTGTCTCTAGCATGCTGTGTCCAACAGACGTGTCACAAGGTAGACCTACACTTGTAAATCATGGGCCAACAGAGACATTTGCCGGGAGTGAAATCAGACAACAGAGGTAGCTTTAAGATGAACTATGGAAACAAGGGTTTTTTTGTGGATCAACATACAGATTCGGAATCAGGGAATCATTAAAGTTTCTTACACAGTTTTCTTAATGTCTCAACTATGGAAATAGTTGGGTTTTTTAAAAATATTTTTGCTAACTTATGACTCTGACTATCATTTTTGCTCACTCTTCCACATGTTGAACTAAGATCTGATTTGTGATTGGTTGATTCCAACAACACACACACACACACACACACACACACACACACACACACACACACACACACACACACACACACACACACACACACAGCTCCCTCCCAGAGAGCATGACATTCCTAACACATGACCCCTTACAAGCAAGCTAACAGCTAACAGACAACAAAGCTGCCATTTATTTCCATAAACTCATTTATCCCTTATTTATATAATTGTTCCAAGGTCAGACCTGACACACAATCTGTGGATGCCCTCGGATGCCCATTACACAGTTAACGGTCCATCACTTGGAAATGACCTCAAAAGTCTTTAAATGACACTTGTGTTATGTGATTGCTCGAGGTCTTTCCAATCTATGACATGTTGTTCTATCGACTACTTGTTGCAAACATCCACCCATCAATTCTTCTATTGACCCCAAAACCTGATTCAAGTCTTGAGCACATACCAATTTATGTGCTATTTAAACCCACACTTATTTCGTACTCATCTTGCGAATAGAGACGACAGTTATAAAGGTTCTTTCTTCTACCCAGGCAACAACATTTCACCCACAGGAGAGGCATTGAAGAAATATGTGAACAGTAATTAGATTGAACAACAGAAATTTTAGGTCAATAACTGAAAATTTCAAAAGCCAAATGTAGTTAATTTTGTGTTTTTTTGTGCTTTATTTAGGGCAAATGCCGTAATTCCCCCATCTTGCCGTAGGAGCCTGCAGGAACTGACTGAAAGGATCACACTGTGGGACTTCCAGATAATTCTTACACAACAAAGATGCATTTCATCATAGCTCTGATACACTTGCCTGCAGAAGCAAGCTAAATCAATCTCAGATGTACTTCTACCGATAAATTCAGTAAATTAACCAAGGCAGCTACAATTCCAAAGTTGAAATTTCAAACCTCAGACCAATTTTTAGATTTTAATATCAGTCAAAATAAAATGTTCAGTGGAAAACAGATTTTTATTAGGCTTATAGTAGAACATCAATTTGAATCTTGATTTTGACAGTTTTAACTTAGTTTTTTGGTGTTTTAGTAGTAAATCTAGATATTTTTGGACCCAAAATGATTTAATTCTGCTATTGAGGTGATCCATATGGTGTTCCAATCTCCTCAAGGGATGGATTCTCTTTCCCTTTCTGGATGTATTGGTGAGTAGGCCTGCTCAAGCCTCACTGCAAATGTAGGTAACAACTCGCAAATGTGGCTGGGGGAGACATAGGTCAAGCAAGTTACCTATTATTGCTAAGAATTGAGAAACTGATGGGCTTTTACATGTTTGCCAGTTGCAAAAGCACCAGGGGACTGCATACTTCCTCCCAAAGACCACAAACACACCGAAGAAGACTAGAGTGTGATGAGTGTCATGAGAGATTGTGTGGATGATATGCTGGGTGAAATGGCACAAGGAGGAGCAAAATATATTTTTTAGCTCCACTGCCAGAGATTTACCTTTTAAACACATTGCCCTTGCATGAACCATCTACTGCAGAGGTGTCAAACCGGTTCCACAAAGGGCCAAGTGTCTGCAGATTTTCACTCTCACCTTGTACTTGATTAATTAATTAGGTCACTAATTGGTTAGTTTCTACCCTCACCTGGTTGTTTAGGTCTGAACTGGGAACCAATTTAAAGGAAAAACCAAAAACCTGCAGACACTCGGTCCTCCATGGAACCGGGTTGACACCCCTGATTTACTGCAACAGGGTGATCAGATTAACATCGTACATATGTAGGTTCTTATACCCGATTTCACGGGTAGTTTCCTCATATCCCAGAAGGTCTGAATCCTGCTGATAATTGATAATTAACTGCACCCATGTGATGTCCCAGTTCTAGGGGAACAATGAAAAAATGCTGTGAAACTTGCTTCAAAGGCCAGAGTTGAGTTTGAGGCCCCTATACGAAATGAGCTGAGTTCATATTTCAAAAGCCTTGGGCTTGTTCAGCGTGACAGGAACGTTTCTGGTTTCTCTCTGCAACTTAGCACACTACTAGACACTCAGTAATTGTTCTAATCATTAATCTCCCCCTAATTGCAATCTACATGCCTTAACTGTAAGAGGGATATGGAATGAAGGGTTTTATTTAGTTTATCATCAGTGAATGATTCTGCACAATTACTTTTTCAGGGAGTCGGGTTCCCTCCGTATGTGTTATGGCTTAAGTATAGATAGATGAGAAGTAGTGGGATATTCTTGGAGGGGAGACAGAGAGGGGAGGAGCCCATCACTGGCTTATGGCTCATCCCACAGTACAATTCTTCCACATGGAAATGCACAAAACCAGTTTCATCGATATTATTATTAAATATATACTAATAACACATTTCAGACTTTTTTCATGCATAAGGCATTTATTCTTTTATTTTTATGTTTTGCAAAAAGAGTAGTGTGCCAGATTCAAACCCACAAGGAAATGTCTTTTTTATCGCTTACAATGGCAGTGCAAGCAGATGTTTCCCAAAACAGTCAGTAGTGCAGTTCCATTAAATTATCTATTATCACATTAATAACTTTTTCCTCTTCAAGCAGATGTATATACTGTATCAACCTTGGAAAGGACACTACTCACCCATCCACAGGGCATATCTTCATTTGGAGCAGCCCTGCCAAACTTTACTATATAAAAATTTTTTAGAGTCAGTTAAGGGTTTTCTACACTTATAATCCACTTTCATGTCACTGCGTTTTCGGTTAAACTGTAGAGACATTGTAATACATGTTAATATTATGTAACTTATAAAGTAGGTGAATGAAAACATTACATACCGTGAACCTTGTTAATGCCTTGCTGAATGAGATTCCAATGAAACAATACAGTTCTGGAAATGTAATATGTATTGTTTTACGATGTGGTTATTAGAGCTTACCTAGATTGACTGCTTATGTTTAATCTCAATCAACCACCAATGTAATTGTTAGAATAACCACTAGATTTTATAGTTTCCCCAACTTTTTTTCTTACCACTCAATGCCTGGTTTTTATGACACTATTTCATATGGATTAATGGTTAATCTCGTTCCCCATGAGTCCAAACACACAGCTCTGGTGAAACAATCAAATTTGGCCTTCAGTAGCCAATAAGAAAGTTGAGAGAAAATCTAAGGATGATTTTGTTTTAATCCTTTTAAAACATATTAGTTGTAATAAAAAATATTTCAAAAATAAGTAGCTCATTGAACAAACACTGCGTTGAGTGTTGAAAGATACAAACTGGTTATATTCTTTTGTAATAGGAAGACGCTGGCTCAGGGTGGACTAGATTTAATCGATAAATGTTTCATTTACATTATCGAACGTCAGAAATACATCACCATTTGGTTTCGCAGTGTTTTGACTCGTCATAAAATCAACAGGTCACTGCCGCTAAGGAAAATTTTAAAAAACATCCAAATTCAAATGCCTGTTTTGTCGGGCTTATGGCACCAAGGTGAATTGAAAGTCAGATCACAAAGTCCCACACAGTGTATTTTGCACGTGGAGGAGTTCATTGAACACTGTTACAGCCTGGTAGCCATTAGACCGAAACGAAGGTCGAGTTGTACATTGCTGCTCAAAGTTCTTTGTTGTTGTGGATATTGACCCCCTATGATGTTTACTCAATGTAGAGTGTTTACATGTACTTAATTTCGCCGATTTTGCCTTCGATACAGATTCTTACTGAAACGTGCTCCCCCGTTTGAAGAACAAAAAGAGTAAATAAATGGGTAAAGAAATAGGTCAACCGCCACGATGACTGCGGTAACTGTTGATTTGGTTGTCAACATGCCTGTGCTTACTGTGGTCTTTTGACTGTAGAAAAAAAAGCGGTCCAATTGTCCCAGTTGAAGCAGGCAGCATGCACGTGAGGGGCCGTACCTTGTCGGACTAAAACTCATCCTCGGCCATTTTAGTAAACATATACATTCTTCGTTAACATCCCATGACTGTCTTGTGTCAATCTGAACCTTTGACCTTGAAAATCTGAACATTCTTCTTGATGTCACAACCAAAATGGAAAGACAATTTTCAGCTCCGGCGTAGTCCATGAGAATATTTCTCATGGACTGTGTTTTATAATTGCATTTTAAAACACAGTGTGTATTGAGGACAAGATTTACAACAAGATTAACATTAGTGTTGGAGTACATCACTTTGTCATTCATAGGTTTCATGCACCATCTGACAAGTGAATGTGATTAGTAGCAGAAAAAAAATTTTCTTCTCTTTTGTTTACACCCAAAATGTGACAGCATCACTATTCCTCCCTAATGGAAGAAAATGTGGGACACAGCTAGGAGTGACACTCTCATGACTTAGATTTGAAGACCTTAAATTACACCAGACAAACCCACAGAAATACACGCCTTGCTGGAAGCCCCGCCTTTATACAGGTGATAAGCCTAAGGCTCAGATTCATTCCTTTAATTAAATACAGCTCCTAGCTGAGCCGGGAACACTGGGGTGGGGCCAAAAAGGTGTGGTTCTTAGAGTTCCTCCTTCAGGGAACAGTAGTTGTAGTCATAAAATTACATTCCCTTTCAGTCTGTCAACTCGTTGGGACTACTGGGAAATTGGCCTTAAAGCTTGTCGCAAGCACACCCCAGCAGTTGGGCTCTTTTGGCTGGGCTCCCTGTTTGTGCCGCTGCCCGGCTGGATTTTAACCTACCCAAGTTCTCCCATGTAACCCCGCTCCTGTGATCACTCCACTGCCTGCCAGTTGAAGCTCACATCCACTACAACAACACTGAGCTTGGTCATGGTGCCACAAGTTCAACTACCCTTCCCTACCTTCAGGCTATAGTCGAAGCCATTCAAAGCTCTGTCCTGGATCCCTAATGATGGAGACGGCTTACCCTTGAAGCTAGGACAGCAGAGTCCCTGCTATTTTCCAGAAACTTCTAAAACTCAGAGCATCTTTAATAACCTTATCAGCTACACCAAGCCACCGGTCAGGTTTACGCTCACAGTTATTTCCTTTTATCGCGCTATAATTACTAATCGTCTTATTTAAAGTGCATGAGACTCCATCGGGTCTATCCTGTTAGCTATTCAGGCTTCACCAGGCATGTGCACTCTAATGTTCACGTGATTAATTGAACAGTTATGCAATTATTAAGGGGCTTAGATACAATGAGATAATCCTCACAATCAATGTCCCAGCATTAATTCATTAAGTCAAATAAATCAGACGTGTTAAGTTGAGAAAGAGCAACAGGTCAGCAGGTCGGGTGCTTGGCTTCACTCCGGTGTGTCCTTCCTGTAGGCATGCTGCTGTCCTACTGTGACACTAATGGAAGCAGCCGAAGCTACAGTATATGAGCGTGTAGTTAATTTCCCTATTCTACATTTAATCATCCTAACTGTGTAACGTAGAATAGCAAGGCTGCTGATATAAAACAGACAGGACTGCTGTGAAATCTTCAGTCAGTCTTGGTCTACACTGGTGAGTCAATAACGCTGCAAGCTACGAATAAGGAGCGTCCATGGAAGACGTGTTACGGTATATAAATTACAAAAATGTGTTTACATAAGTTCGAAATCTACCATAGAAGCAATAAAAACGACAACAAACGACAATGTTCTCCCTTGTTAGGGAATTCAGTACTGTCAGCCCTCTGCAAGAAAGCTGAAACTAAGATGGAATTTCACCTTTCGGTGACCTAAATTCATCCAAAGAACTTGACAAAGCTTCAAAAGTTTTGTAAAGAAAAATTGTCATATTGCTAAATCTAGGTAAGGAAAGTTAGTAGACACCTATCCTAACAGACTCACAGCTGTAATTACTCCCAAAGCTGCTTCCACCATGTATTAAATCAGTGGAGTGGACTAGGCTCTATCTGCATCTGAGAAACTACCCATGAGGGGTCTTACACAGCAAAATGTGAAAAAGTTCAAGGGGGTGTAGACTTTCTATAGGCACTTGCACACCTCTTCCATCCTTCGCACAAATATATATTAACAATGACTGTTTGTAATCAATCGATCACATTTATTTTATAAAGGTTCATTTTACATCAGCAACTGTCACAATGTGCTTTTACAGATACTCAGCCTGAAAACCCCAAAGAGCAGGCAACAACATTAGATGCACAGTGGCTAGGACATTATAACTTCAATCAATTTTAACTGAGGCCAATTTTCCAGACATCATGTCAACGTGGTGGCTGGAATCAAAACATACCACTATCTACCAGTGAGACTTTAAAAACCTCACGAGCCCTGACTACTAGTCTTTGCCTATACATTCATTACAAACTGTGGGAGTATTGGTTTGGTCTTGCCCACGTTTCCATTCAACCAACAGAGAACATTGAGTCTAGAAAGGATGCTGCTAAGATGATTAAACCACAGAAATTTTCGTCCACTCAAGATAACTGTGTGGAAAACATAGGCCCACAGAAGAGAGAACATTACATACTAGAAATAGACCTGTCGGTTGCCATGGTCACCTAAACCTCTTTACCTTTCATTTAAGCATGTGGGCTTGAGAACAGCTGGATGAGGAGTGCCAACTTCCCTGCTTTAATTAAGATTATCACTAGATACACAGGGTAAAGTTTTATTTTTACAATGTAATTTTACATTGTGTGTCTCTCATTTACCAACCAATCACTGGTACTCAACATTTGAACTACAGGTAATAAATTAATACAGATGCTTCGTTATTGCAAATATTTTTATTAAAACACAGAAAGTGGGACTGTAAAGGGAATTTTGACAAAAACAGGAGGCAACATGGCAATGCCTTTTCCTCCACGCTTGCAAAGAAAAAAGGTTGTAAGTTCAGTTCACATCATTGTGGGACCTGTGCAAAAAAGTATGAACTCATTACAGTAATTCACTCTGGATAACAAAGTCTGCTATTTATACGTAAAGGAAGCATGTTTGGTATCCCCTTGGACTCCATTCAAAACCAGTAATTAAAAGGCTTAAATTAAAATCATAAATCTGTTTGAAAAACACTATTGTATTGTATATAATGTATGTGCAGTACTGTGCAAAAGTCTTAGGTCACTCGGAAAATATATATTGATTAAAGCTATTTCTTTTAACAGTAACTCTTTACTTTTTAGAATATAAAATGTATAACATTGTAGTAAACACATAGAAACATTATTACAATGAAAACTAACAAAAACAATTCCCTTGCTAGAATGTTGTGTCATGTTATCAAGTAGTCCTGTGGTAGTTTCTTCTCACAGGATTTGCCATAACTCTTCTTTCGACTTTCAGTGCGTTTTCTGTCTTCAACTTGCCCAGTGTGCTCTAATGACTTCATGACATTTCTTCTAACCATCTCATAAGACATCAATATACCTCACAAGACATTTGCATTATGTTCATTTGCATTATGTATTTTCACTTTTATTTGTATTTATTCTAATGTTGTATAGTGTTTTGCAAGCAAATAAGCATTTAGTGCCCAGATAACTTGCTTTACACAAATGTAACCTGTGGTCTAAGATTTTTGCACATTACTGTATATTTTAAATGGATGTCTGAGTTAGCCATGTGTTTATATTGTTTGGGTTGACAAAAGCGCAAATCCTATAATATTTTTACTTCGAGATGTTTTTTATGTCTATTAAGTAGCCTAAAGTATCCTTAACGTGGTGTCCATTGCAGGCAAACATTCAATGATTTATAGCAACTTTTGTAATTTAGTGTTTGACATTAATTAATAATTATTTACTTGGTCTGTAACACGATTGTAAATGGTGTTGTGTTGTAAATGGTGTTGTGTTGTATGATGCAAGAAGCCACTTCACAAAATTAAATACAATATTCTATACAGAGATTTTTCCAAAACAGCTTTAAATCTCGACTTAAATGTTTTGTACTTATGTAGGAATCAGTCCCCCATACTGACCAATACTTACACTGTTAATGGGTTTATATCTTATTAGCTAACAAATCAGACACGAAATGTGGAAAAGGTCGAATTCGCGTTGGTGACATCACGCCCAAATACACCTGGCAGCAAAATCTCTCAGTGATTTCGCGCACAATTGTTGAAAAAATCATTTCAAGGAGTTCGTGCGTTTTCGTGTGTTATAGGCTACCCCTGATTTGTGCGAAAATGCACAAATTAATATTTACCGGAGTATCTCGAGGCGCACCGATTTCCTCCACGTATTTACATCCGAATTTGGGCGTCGACTTCACCAACGCGAATTTGCGAATTTTTCGCACAAATTGGGTGTCCCTAAAACGCACAAACACGCTCAAGTGCGTTTTTGAGCGAATTCACTGTGAGATCGGGTTGAAATTTTACATCCATAAAAAAGCGAACTTAGCGTAGTTCGGTCTTGTTCACGCAGGCTGGCATTTCACACACTGATCGGGAAGAAAAATAGCTCAAAAAAAGGCAAAGCACCTGGGCACCTAGGCCTACCTCCCCCTCACACAGCTGCCGAGGTAGAGACACTGCTGCTGGGCAAAGACAACAGTCAACAGAGTGTAGTTGTACTTGGCTAAATCAGTTCCTGTAATTCATAAGTGACATTTACTCTGACACATCCCAACCCATTTTGAAATCCATGAACTCTGATGTACAGTAACATATGTTCATTAATATATTGATAAACAAGAAATCTCCCCTCATTATGTCTCTGTGACACAGTAAGTGCAGCTATCAATAGATTAATATATTGATAATGAATTAATCTACTAAAGTGAGAAGGGTGAACTATTACATTGAAAGTGTTGGCTGTCCACCTGACCCATGCATTCAAAAAGTTAACCCTACTTAAATGCTACAATACAAATATCTAATTTTTAGGTTAAATATTGAAAAACAACTATATTAGCATCATCATTTTTTTCAATTTGTTGAGTTGTTTTTGCGATCACAATTGCTTGTTAGTTACTCATAAAATAAATGCTCAAACTGTACATGGCCCTAATAGCCAAAACTTGTTTTTGATGGGATCTGATATGATAGGAAACAGGTCACAGATGTTTTGAGGTATTGAGAGGATGTGGTGTCAAAGAAGTGACTGAAACATATGCTTTATGATCGTGTCATCAGATTAGTTCTGACCTTTTTAAAGATCAATCTTGCATTCTCCATATCAGCAACAAGGTTATTGTGATAACCATTAAAAAATGGAATCTTCCCTGAAATAAATGCAGTCACAGTGCAATTTTTCTGCAATTACTGTTTCCAAAATGTCATCTGACTGACTTTAAAACTGCATTAAAAGTATAACTGCACTGAATGTTTTCACTACAGATTCACAATGTTAGTCTCAATTTTGTTTACATTTTGCCCCAATTTTAACAGGTAAATTGACTGAAGACACATTCACAGCAACAGCTTGTAGAGCTTTTAGTGACTTACTCAGGCACGGAATGTCAGATTTCCACCTTGCTGGCTCTGGGATTCGCTCTAGTAACTTTTCCATTACTGGTCAGATACTCTAACTGCTAGGCAACCAGTCTAGCTCAGATTGGAGAAATAAAAAAGACACTCAATTAACAAGTACAAAAATATCTGTGATGAACCTGTCATTCAGAAGAAGGAAATCAATGCTTTCTTTTAATGAAGAAAAAGTAAAAAAATAAATAAAGTTAAAAAAAGAACATCAAATGTTTTCTCCAAATAGCACGTTTTTGGCTAACCTTTTCAGTTAATGGTTCAAATATTTTTTTGTTAGCTATTTAACCATTTGACACACATTTTGTGAAATGTGTATGAGGAGAGTTAAACGGATCTAAGGGGATCATGAAAAAAATTAAAGTAAAAACAAAAGTAAAAAAACTATTCTCAAGCTTAGTCTACATTACAACAATTTTATTACAAAGTAATACAATTCAATAAATCATTCAGTGAGCATAAACCTTTTACTTTGGGGTAGCCTAAATAGATAGATGCACGTCCTTATAGGTGGAGATTTGCATTAAGGCAAACCATGCAACCGATTTTACTATACTATACTATTATCGCGATTGCGCTTTCACACAAAAGCGCAAGACTGAAAAGGTAAAATCCACAGGCGATTGATGAAATTGAAAAAGTCTAAGAGAAGAACAATTTGAAAATGCTCTACTACAATTAGCATTGGCTGCGTTTTTGCGGGTAAATTAGAAATACACGTTCTATAACGACAAGCAACCCTCTGCTCTGCGCAGCGCCGTGCTCGTGTCCATCGTCGTGAACGAGCCCAAATTCTTCGAGGTCTTTATAGAATGGTCAGGTGACCTTGGATTTGGACGGTTCCACAAGCGAGGGAGAACATTGCCACATTAAAAAATAATCGTTTGAATACTTTTAACAGTTTCTTTTCGAAACTGAATCAGTAGTAGGCTATACCACGTTTAACATGTAACGTTTGACTGTATAAAACCAAATATAGAAAAATATTTCGAGTAATGTTCATTAAAGGAGACACAGTGTAACATGGATCCTCCCCAACGACTCGAAAATGGTATATCTCTCTGGTAGAATTCCGAGAATTAAGGCCTTGAGTTTCTTAGAACTGGATTCTCAGAACTGGTGATGCACGAAGTTTCCAGGAAAGTTTTACAAGGTGAATCTTTTTTTTCATTATTGGACGGTATTTCGCTAGAAGTTACTTGTAGTGGTAGACGTTAGTTGTGGTCCATTGGCATCTATTGATACAGCTTAAATACCTAGATATTTCCAATTTATAATTTGTTCTTAAGTTTTGTGAACAGTGGGGTTTCTCTTGACTGCGGTTGCTGGACTTGCTGATGTTTATAGCATACCTGATTCATGGACGTGTTGACTAGTCTAGTATGTCTTCTGCTCAAGGCAAGCCGCATGCTTGCGAGCGATTTATCTGGAAGTTCTTCGTGGATTCTTTCATTGGGATAACACATAGATTTTTTTAAATTGCCCATTAATGCCGTTAAATGTTGATCATGTTTTTTCGAATATACAGATTATTAGAGTAAACTGTATTTTAGGCATTTTGTGCAATTGGTTCGTAGCCTATATTAAACTGTACAGAAAATCACTTATGGATTCAACCAATGGTCAAAATATTTTGATTAATCAAAGCCCAGTATGACTTTGATATTCTCAAAACGTATCTTAAACAGTCGCAACAGGGCGCGCCTGTGTGGTTAGATCACTGTACTACTTTTTAGTTTTGCGCAGTTTTTTCTCTGATGGTGGTTTCAGTTCCTGGTAGATTTCCACTGCTGATCTGTCGAATACTTTTCCAATTAGTGTTGCGACTGGGGGAAGAATGTTTTTTTTTTATGTTGTGCTACATCCTTGATTTGTTTTTATGGACCGTTATCAATTAAATGGCCAGTAATTTTGGACAGATCTTATAAGGGATGGGAACCTCCTTACAGAGCAAAACCCATATGCATTTGAAACTCCTTTTAGACATATATTTTTGCAATGATACTTGTTTACTTACGGGTTAACTTTGATATATTCCACATTTTCTAATGAACATTTTCAAGTTGAAGTAAGCAGTTGGTAGAACTACTGTTAAATACTATGGGTTACACTAGGTGGTTTCCACTTACAGGCGTATCGAAGAACAGGAAGCGTATTTAGAAGCAACCTAATCTGTGCGCACGCAAGACGGAATGTACAAAATGCTACACTTCCAAGCGCGAAGAGAGCGTGAACTCTGACTACTCTTAAAGGGGCCGCCAGTCCTTATTTATTTGAAAATATGCACAGCGCTATCAACTAAAACATGGAACACAGGTGTCAAACCGATTCCAATGAGGGCCTAGTGTATGCTGTTTTTTTCCCCCATGTAATTGGTGTCAAAATTAAGACTCAAACAACCAGATTATGGGAGATCCTAACTAATTAGTGACCTAATTAATAAATCAAGTACAAGGTAAAAGG
The DNA here is from genome assembly GCA_016801175.1 of Esox masquinongy. NCBI lineage: Eukaryota > Metazoa > Chordata > Actinopteri > Esociformes > Esocidae > Esox > Esox masquinongy. The sequence continues at coordinate 101,623 of JACXGI010000683.1, forward strand.
GAACCTGCTGACACTCCACCCTCCGTGGAACCGGTTTGACAACTGTGCATTAATAGGTTCACTGAAAAAATAAAAACAGAAAAATCAGGCAACTAATGAGACATATTTTTACAAGTTACAACTACCAGTATATAAAAGCATAAATATTATCTCTAAAATGTGCCTTTTATCAAAGTGAAATAAAATATTCTGCAGTTAAAAAAGCTCACAATTTGTAAATTATTGTTGGGGTTAATTGTGTTATCTATCTAATATCAATATGTAATCTGCTTTTTTGGCGCCAACCATTACAAGTCCTCTTTCCAACTGACCACATCAATCATGGCTTGTTGCTATTTATGTCATGAACAGGAGTTCTATGCTGCTGAGCTGTAGTCTTGTTGATATGGTTAGTACAATTTGTAGCTCCCGTAGAAGAAAAGGACCCCATTGCCCCAATGTTTTTTTTTGTTTGTTTGTTTTTTTACAATAATGGGCATTGAATTTGTGCCACTTATTGAATGAATATTTCTTCGACACCCAACATGACCTATGATGGTCCTGATATAAAAGATGACATGATTATGTATGTGACAAAGAGCAACTTTGTGTACATGGCAATGTTCATACTGCAATGGTTACATCTGTTTGGCAGTTTGTCCTTCATTAACCAGAAATTCACCATGATCCTTTAGACTCTGACACCATGGCCTCATCGGCAGATGGCTTCATTCAGTTTACCCGCCATGCTGGGGATGTTTTGCTCAACTTTTACCGACTCCGCAGTAGAAATATCCTGACCGACGTCACTATCCAGATTGATGGACAGCATTTCTGCGCTCACAAGACAGTCCTCGTGGCCTGCAGGTATGTTCACGACCAACTTAGACTAATCCTTATGGCGCTATTGTATTGTCAGAGAAAAGGGCATGATATTAAGGGCATTTCTCCTCTTGATTTTCAGTGGGCTCTTTTACTCCATATTCACGGATCCCCTGAAGAGTAACCTGAGTACAATTAGCCTGGACCCCAAAGTTGACCCTGATGGGTTTGCCATCTTGCTAGACTTCATGTACACCTCAACCCTGACCCTGAAGGATAGCCTGGTTCTAGCTACCATGAACACAGCCTCGTTCCTACAGATGGAACATGTGGTAGACACCTGCCGTAGATTCATCAAGTCCAGGTACGGAAAAAATGAAACCATTGCTCATGTATTTATACTTGTCCTGTAGCCTGCTAGCGTCTAGGACATTTCCCAGTCAGGTCTGAGAATAATTGTAGCCCCATGATTTCTTATTCTCATCAGTGTATGATTTCAGTGCTGAATGGTTGTTTTTGCTACTTCCTTCCTGGCCCTTTAGAGAGCAGTTTGTGAGTATGCAGAGAGAGGAGGTACTGGCCAGCCCGATGCGTCTCTCTCAGGACCTCCCTGTTTTCAGGGTCCTGGATGGGGTGGAGGCCAACAGCAGCCGCAGTTCCACATCTTCCCTCAGAGATTGGAGCAGCTACTGCCCCAGTGTGTTCAGTGGCATCAATGCTTCGGGTAGCTCCCACCACATCCACGGACAACACCTCCCAATCCCTGTAGGAAAGCTGCCAGATGCCCGCGCTGTCGGTGACCTCCACCAAGGGGCCGCCGTCTTCCAGAAACCCGGGCCTCCTGTGAATCGCACAGAGGCCACTACCATCATCCACCACTCTCTGTCATCCCACTCCTCATCCTCCTCTGTCGCCATCACCCGCCCTCTCCCCTGCTCGAGCTGTCAGTCGGTGCCTTTTGGGGGCCTCCAGGGCTCTGAAAACAGAGGGGCCTCTGACATGGAAGAGCACAGCATCCAGCACCCCGAGCCCGGCTCCCTCAGCCTGTCCCCAGGTTGCAGCAAGGGGGTGATTTGCAGCCCCAAAAGCCCCCTCCGCTCTGACTGCCAGCCCAACTCCCCCACCGAGTCCAGCGGATGCAGCAGGAACGTTGCCCCGGCCCTGACCCAGCCCTCCGGCTGCTCCCAGGAGAACAAGGCCCGCAACTGGAAGAAGTACAAGTTCATCGTGATGAACCAGACCTCCAGGGAGAAGGAGGAGGACGGGGCCCAGGGAGGGAGCGTTGAGGCCGGCGACTGTTCCCCTCTCCGGGGCCCCTACGGGAGCAGCGGATCAGAAGGACCAGCGGAAGAGCTGCAGGCTGGGGAGAGGCTCGGCGAGCAAGAAGATGAAATCCACAGCCCGCAGGCCATCCGTTACAGCCGGCTGACATGCTCGTCCTGTGGTACGAATGCCCCTCAGCACCTGGAGGTGTGTCCCCGCTCCCCTGGTTCCTTCAGTGGAGAGGACACCAATGAGCTGCACTCTGAGTACTCCGATTCAGGCTGTGGTGAGTAGTATGCTTTGAAGGGTGGGGGTGGGGGTGGGGGGGGGCCCTCGCGGAAACACTGACGTGGCGTGTGTTACGTTCGCACTGTTGCACCGCATGACAAAACCTTGACGTTTCGTTCCGCAGAGAACGGTTCCTACTTCTGCAACGAGTGCGACTCAAAGTTCGCCGAAGTGGACTCCTTGAAAGGCCACATGCTCCGGGTTCACGCCGACAAACCGTACAAGTGTGACCGATGTCAGGCGGCGTTCCGGTACAAAGGAAACCTCGCCAGCCACAAGACCGTCCACACCGGTAAGATTAACTGATGAAGTTAACTTCGGCGTCAGCGGTGGAACCAGTGGAACTTACAGAAATGTGCTTCACTTGGTCCTGGACGTTGTCAGTATTTCATGGTTTCTTCATGCCTCCTGTGTTCCAGGGGAGAAACCGTACCGCTGTAACATCTGTGGAGCTCAGTTCAACCGGCCGGCCAACCTCAAAACCCATACCCGTATCCACTCTGGGGAGAAGCCCTACAAGTGTGAAACATGTGGGGCTCGCTTTGTACAGGTGAGAAGATTGGATACAACTCAATTGTGAAGGAAATTAATTTCCAATACAGTAGGCTATATATTGTGATCTGGGTTTAAATACTATTTCAATTTATTTCACATAATTAGTAGTGTATAATTTGTATTTGAGTCTTTAAATCAAATACAAATAGACTTGGAAAGTATTTTCAGCTATTTCATTATAGATTATAGGACAAGTCAACAGCATATATTTGGCTGTGAGTTAACAGAATGAGTTAGGCACTTTAAACATTTTCAAATAGAAACTCTTAAGTATGCATACAATTTTAATCCAGGTCTGGATATTTCATTGTAATGTCATTAATAAATAATAAATTTTTGGTTACTTTATTTGGGTTGTCAAGATTGCCATCTGTAGATGCTCTACAGATATTCATACAACAAACTATCAAAAAAAACAAGTAAATGTTTTCTACAGTTCATTTTAGGGTTAGACTGACAGTGTTGGGGTGAGGGTTGGGGATAGGACGAGGTTTAAGGTTAGAGTTAAAGCTACTAGGTAGGTAATGCTTTACAGACTCTCCAAATGAAGCGTTAGCTTTTTATTTAATTCGCCCTTTTCAAAACTTAACGTCTTATTTTGTTTCTAGGTTGCACATCTTCGTGCCCACGTGCTGATTCATACCGGAGAAAAACCCTATCCCTGTGAGATCTGTGGGACACATTTCCGCCATCTTCAGACCCTCAAGAGCCACCTACGCATCCACACGGGAGAGAAGCCCTATCATGTAAGCACCTTGCTGTTCCATTGACTTGACCCTGTGTGTAAGTGGTTAATCAGGACTGCTCCACTTCCTGGATAATCCATGCTTGGCTTCCTGTGACTGCCTATCAATAGCCTAAGCCCGGTACTGCTTTAAACAACCCTGGATCTCAGCTTAAACGTGTACTGTAGTGGATGTAGGCTGTCCTGATGGGAACCCTTCGTTTAGTTTGTGAATGAACCCATTAAGAGGTGAATTGATTGAATTTGTCACTCAGCTGCGGTTGCTCTCTCCCTTCTTTAGTGCGAGAAATGTGACCTCCACTTTCGCCACAAGAGCCAGTTGAGGCTGCATCTCCGGCAGAAGCACGGTGCCGTAACAAACACCAAGGCCCAGTACCAGCGGACCAACACGAACATGACCGTCGGCTTGGCTGAGGTCTGCTGAATGGGAAACCGATGGTGGCGTGTAACTGGCTGACAACCCACTTATGTTGTCAAAGAAACGTGTTGTCATGACGTCTTGGTAGCACACTGACAGAGACTGTTGTGTTTGTTAGCACTGGTCGATGGCTTTCCTCCGAATGTGAACACACAACCATATTTTATCATTCACAGCCATTGTTTGTATGTTTGTGTATATAAGTACAGTGTTTACTGTGTATAAATGTTCGTGTTTAAAGATGGTGACGTACATTTTTCCTAAAGGAATATCTCATGATGGAATTTACATTTTGGAGAAGGAAAAAAAATCATAACATCAGGCAATATGCTTTTCCTAATGTGTTTGGTATTCATTTGCGTATTACCTTTTCCGGAATCTTTTAAATTCAAGGAGTCTTTTCTAAGACCCTCAATAATACTGTACATTGAATTCTCATTCATACTGAGAAACGCTGTCATGTTGGTACATCCAGCTATAGATGCAGTCTATGGAGGCATGCTCAGCTGGAGGTGAGCTAATCTATTCTTATGTTCTTTGTAGACTTTTATATCTTATACTGTGAATATATAATGTAATGTGTCCAGATTTACCTCTGCTGGCAGAGTACTTGTCTGTAATTAGTAACTGAGGTACGCTTTTTTTGTGTTTTTTCGTTTTTTTTTTTTAAGTTTGTCATTGTGTCCATCATGCAATGAAAATAATATATTATCCGACACAGTTACATATGCAATGTATTCAAGGTGCCTTACACTGAGAGGTCTGAGTTATGTCCTCAGGAATGTTACTTACATTTGTCTTTGTAAACTGCAGAGCTTTATGTGAAATACAGTGTAAATAAAAGTATGTATTATGAAGAATAGTGGGGTTTTTTGGGCATAATATGTCAATGTGAAGGAAAAAACAACACCATTACACTTCCTAATTGGGAACTACAACCTTATTCCATTATCTCACCATGGTGTTATATAACACATTATAAACTGGGTCCTTCAAATTTTGAATTCTGATAACCATGGTATATCAAATCACATCACATTACTTTTTAAAACTATAATTGCGTTGGCAACCAGTTTATAATCGAAATAATGTGTCTCAACGGTTTGTGGTATATTGCCAATATGCCACAACTAACCACTGTGTCCGTGAAGTGTCGTGTCAAAGAACAGCTTTTAGCCATTGTATATTGGCCATATACTACACCTCCCTGTGCCTTATTGCTTAAGTATATTTATTTTATAACTGAGTCATGTTTAAAGACATCACATGACAACACCACAGAGGATAAACCACAGTATCGGACAGAATGACCTACATTTGAAAGTATTATAATGTAATTTCTGTAATTTAATTTCCATGTACCATCCTAGTTGCATTTTCTGTGAGACAAAGGTTCATGGGGTAAAATGTGGTCACATATCTACACTACTTACTTAGACAAATAATTTCTATAGTTGTAGGATCCAGTGTAGTTGGGAGAGCATGGTAGTTGCAACATCAGGGTTGTGGGATTGATTCCCCTGAGGGCCCAGTACAAACAAATATGAAAATGTATGCATTCACTATTCCAAGTGGTAAATGTATTAAAAATGAGTAGTAAACTTAACAGGAGTACAGTAATTAGGGTTAAGTGCCTTGCACAAAAGCACAACACAATGTTTTTCTTTGTCAATTGGGTGCTGTGTCTACACTCCAATCCCAGTTGAACCTAACCCAATTTAACGGTGATTTGACTTTGGTATATTGAATGGTAGTGTTTTCTAAATGTCAACATGGTGGAAATTGTGGTTTACAAAGAGTTGTGTGAAGTTTGGGAAAAAGGCTGAAAATCTCTGTGAAAATAGATGAATAGTTATTATGGTTCGTTTACATGGTCTTCCTTCTGGAACTGCTGTTTTCGTGCATATAGTTCATAGAACCACTTTTAGCGTGACAACTGAGAAAAACTAAATTAAGCTTTAAGAGATCGATCAAGCTTACAAAGAAAGGTGACGTGCCATTTCTCAACACTACTGATACCAGCCTGCCCTCTACTGGCTCAGTGGGTCCACTCACATGGAACAGAACCTTAATTTCGGAGAATGTAGCCTGACAAAGGTATGTGTGGTGTATCAAGTGTGGCTGTTACTACACAACACCACATCTGTTTGTATACGTAACAGCCCAAATGTATTCTGATATTTGAATAAACGCACTTAAACTATGGCGCTAAACACTCACCCTTAACGTATTCTATAACAAGACTAGGATGACGGTCACATTTGGGATTTTGGCTGCCGAGCTTGGATTAATGAACTTAAACAGTGAAGAAGGGCAAGGTATGTTGTACCCTCCTGAGTTTGGTCAAGGTAGAATGCCTCAACCGTTTTTCGTACAAATAACCGGAAAGCAACGGGTCCTTGGTGACAGAGACCAGCAAATTACGCAGTTGTTTCATCCTTGAGAACAACTTACGTTAAGACTTCTCTTCTAGACTCATTGGTCAATAATTCCCTGGAAATGGTGACTTGTCCGAGTGTGTAAAATATGTGTAAATATTCACCGGTCAAACAAACTGACACAGCAAGGGGGTGTTTGGTGTTTCATATTTTACTCATACTCCTGACACTCATATTCAACAAAACGGGTCTTTTTTCCCTTTGTGGTAATCATGAATCTAACAAAAATCCTGCAGGAAAACATGACAGCACTAATTATGACGTCACAACCAGAGCCGAGTGATTATGAACGCCTCAGTGTGATTTGGCATCCCCGCTAGCCCCATGAGGCACCAGGCAGGTACGCATTTCAGCATTCTGGTGACGGCAAAGGCAGCGATTAAAAAGCTTATGGGTGACCCCGTGTTTAAAACTGGTCGCACACTGAAGGCCTACGACCTACCGTCATTGATTAGGCCGCAAGTTTGTCCTACTGCAATCAAGTCCGCTTGTTTAATTATTCCCCGTGGTCCAATAGTACTTTAGCGGAACATCCCCTCAAATGTATTCCAATGAGAAATGTGTTTTACATGTTTCAGAGGATGCCCATTAGGCAAACGTTAATCTCTGAGTATAATTAAATTGTTCATCCAGAGATGCCACCTCTGATTCCCCTGCGTAATTCCTTCATTAACCCCCTCTCTATCTAGAGCAGGAGAATGGTTGGTCTTTGAAAATGCATGTGCTCGCCTAGATAAGAGCTAACAATGATGCAAAGAGATTCGAACACAGAAAAACAGCATTTGACTCTGCTTGACAATGAAAAAGTGCCTCAGCTAGCTAAAAGTAATTCTTCTAGCCTTCAGCCTGTCAGCAGAGCATCTACACCCTCTCTCCCTCCTTCAGTCAGTCAGTCAGTCAGTCAGTCAGTCACAGACAGGAAACTTGGCATTGACGAATATGAAGCGCACCCAAAAATAATAATACAAGTAAAAAGTCATTAATGTACATATAAACTGAGTAGGGCTGCTGAAGTTGATAACAATAAAAGTAGTAGATTGGTACAGATTTTGGCAGTGGGCAGAGTTTCAACCCTCTTTGTCCAGGATGGCCTTGACGTCGGCAAAAACCTGAAATAGAGGACGGAACCCGATGCGTTAGAAAAACCAAGCACTAACGTCTGCATTTCAATCGCCTGAAAGACGGGAGCACAGAGACATATACAGTAATATACGGTCAATTACTAGTTTGGACACACTTAGCTATTGAAGTCTAACATTTTGACTGGTACTTTAGAGGTGCTGGAATTTTGAATAGCGTTTGAAGTCTAGACATTCAGCTACACAGCATTGTTCAAATATATTCCTCATGTAGTGTTAATGGGGTGCAAAGCTCACGAGGAAACCGGCATTTCTATTTTCTGGTGACCCTGCAGATGGTGATGGGGGGGCTAACAGGGCTGCTTGTTAAGTGTCCTTCAAAAGCATCTTTGTGCAGCAACTGCATGTGCCCGTCTAAATGAATGACCCTGGGCACAAACATGTAACTAATGAAAACAGTAATAAAACCAGTCATTGACTTCAGACTGAGATAAAGAGATGTCCACTGAACAATAATAATAAGTGGTGTGTGGTACAACTGCTTGCGTGTGTTATGGCTCTCCTTATCTTACCTCATCCACGTTGCGTGAGGCATCCACCTTGTGCACCTTGCCCTGTTCCTCGTACAAGGACACGATGGGCCGTGTCGACAGGTGGAATGTCTGAATCCTTCAGGGAAAGAGGAGACTCAGACACAGGGCTGACCAGTACCCGGGCATCACCAGTGACCCAAAACAGGGTCACAGTCACACAAGAAAATACAGCCCCCTAAAACATGCTCCGACGTGTTACTTTTGACCCGAAAGTCGACTGAACCTCAAAGGATATCGGTATACAACTCAATAGTAAACATCACCAGAAAGCCATTACTGAAGGTGTGTTTTGTTGCTGTGTAACACAGGACACATTTTAAGTGTTCATGGACAGCGTTCCCTTAGAGTTGGATGCTACCTTTTCTTTAGACTCTCTCTGTTGTCATCGCTGCGTCCACTGCTCTTCCCCCTCTCCAGACATCTCTCAATGCAGACCTGTGGACAACAACACACACCAGCGCTCAGCATAAAGCATTACGGGGTCATTCAAGCAGCAAAGATGTTTACACAAGGAGCGACTTTCAAACTAAAGCCTGTACTCCGGATTTCTCAAATCTGACGTAAACTTTTCTCTTATTGACATTTTGCCCGCTCACCTCCTCTTGTCGGAGATCCTTGCCTTCTAAGCCATATCAGAGACGAAAGAGGAAATTAACTCTGGGGTCTTGTTTTTCGGTTTTAATGGAAGTGAAGGAACTAAGTAGACCAGACCCAGCTGCTACTGCTACATCAGCGGTAAGCAGTCTGAGTCGACTGCCTTCACAGTGTTTGGACGTCTTATTTACCTCATCGCTACAGTCAAAGAAAAGCACAAATTTGACATCAGCCTTCCCATCCATGACAGAGGTCCACCCCTGGAGGTTGTCTTCGTTTCGGGGAAAGCCGTCGATGAGGAAGTGAAACTTCTTCTCATCTCTTCGCGTAGTCTCTTCCATGGCCTGTGTACAGAGTCAAGTTCAAGGGGCAGTTCTGCCTCAAAAGTCATCATTTTTTGGGGGGATTATTACAGCTATTAAAACGACATGGTGGCACAAGCCTACACGAAACACACGCCTTATACAAAGTGGATCTAAAAATCCCCTATGGAAGAAATTAATGATGTAAAGAGCAGCTTTTGAAGTTTTATTGCTATGTTTTATGGGAATTATGACTCATTCTATTTCAGGCAATTGTAATGCAGAGGTCAACAGTCGGGCCAAACCCTGAGGCTATAGGTATACCTGGAGAAGGAGCATACCTTCCTGAGTAGGTTAATGGTGATCTCCACAGGGACAATCTTGCCTTCCTTGATGTAGCTGTCAATGCGCTTTCCGAACTCTGAGCCCTCTCTGTTCTTTTCGGCCCTCAGCAGGTCTCCGGCAGACAGGTGAGTGTAACTGTAGTTCTGTGAAAATCACATGCGGTTTAGATGCCAGCGTTCCCAAAACCAACACAGTGCCCTCCTTTGTTTGCAATTCAATATATTATAAGAATACAACAGATTTTTAGGGCAAATACAAAATACTGCTTACAAGTTTGCGGTCATACTCTACAAAGAGCAAGGGGGAAGGATTTTGAAGAGAGTGTGACTTAGCTGAGAGTGTGACTTAAAACAAAACTTAACTTCTAAAACAAAATACGCACAGACGGAACTTAAAAACCAAAAGCAAACTATATAGGAAAAGAATGAAAAGCAACACTGCCATCTACAAAAAAAAAGGTATTAAATGAAGTGCATAACACGGTGCTGACACACACTCGCGCCATAGCTGTTACAGTGTGCCATGTGAATGTAGGCTTGGTGCGTGTGTGTGTGTGTCTGGGTGTGACTTGATAAGAGGCAACACTGTGTGCTTGAACAGGATGCTTGCTAAAACATGTGGCAACAGCCCTACATTACATTAGGTCTAAACAAATGTTGAAGCAGGGCTGGGAATTGCCTGATGCTACAATATTGTCACAATACATACTGCATATGTCAACCCTGCAGGTAACTGCATTATCATGATTCTCTATGTATTTTGGTTTGATGCTTTGTTATTATTGTTTCAAAAATACTGTTCACAACCATGTCTATAGAGGTTTTGGTGCAGGTGCAGCCAAGTAGAGCAAAAAAATATTGTGATGTTGTCAAAAACAATTAATCAAACATAAAATCACAATATGTAAGTGTATACATCCCCCAAACAAAGTACTTGGCAAATGCAGGAAACGTGTCTTGGCAGAACAGAAAGTCACAAGGGAGCTACAATGGTGGGAGTAAATGTCAGTTTGCCGACATCTACCCTCATTTCTGACGACAGTTTTTTTTCAAGGGCATTGTTTGGAGGATTGGAGCAGGTGCATTGCAGATGAACAAATCTTTACATAATATAATGTGAGTCGCACAACCTTTGTTTTCAAGATTTACACATCTGTATGACGTCAAAAAAAAAAACCATTGTAGCTCCCTTGTGACTTTCTGTTCTGCCAAGACACGTTTCCTGCATTTGCCAAGTACTTTGTTTGGGGGATGTATACACTTACATATTGCGCATCAAGGTTACTAGTTGTTTTAATTAGTGTTTTCAACGCTGAGCTACATTTATTAGCAACAATACTTTGCAGAGAAATGTCGAACATTCAAGTATAGCAACATTTATTGATTTCCAGTCATATGAATAAGATGGGAACGATGATACCTCGCGTAATATTAATGCAACATTTACTGCCAACATTTAAAACTGTTTTCCAGATAGCATTTTGGCAGTGAAACCAACGGAAATGTAAAATGTGGCTGCGTTTCTAACAGGCAGACGAAATCTAAAGGGTCTTTTTAAAAACTGTTCTCATGACCAATAACATGAGCTATTTTCACATCAAATACCAATTATTTAACAAATATCAGAATTGGGCTGCTTTTTTAAATGCAACCTTTGAGTTATGAGGTATAACCATTTGAGAACCAGTACAGTGAGCTAGAAGACAAGTACCGGAAGTTGGCACCTTTAACTTGTCTTTCTTGAACAGAACCTAAGAAATGTGGTAACAGTACAATCAAATATGTTAGCAGAATCCATGCATTGTCAAATTACAATTGTCCTTTTTCATTGTTCTTGCATCGACATCTCCTACCTCCACGATTTTGGCGCACTGGGTCCCTTTGCCCGCGCCAGGCCCGCCCAACACGAACACAACTTGCGGCTTCATTATCAATGCGGCCCTGTATACAATGCTCGGCACCTTCGCAGATAAGCTACTCAATACTCGGAAAATCATAAACCAATAACTACAACCCAATAAAACACAAAAAACACGAAACCGTGAGGCGTGAAACCGACAATACAGATTGAACGACCGGCTGAATTCGTGTCACTAGAGCGAAGTCTGTCGTGCGGAAGTAATGCCACTTCCGCTGTTGACGTGACCAACCAATGGAAACAAAGGGGGGTGTCTATCGGTGTAAATCACGCCCACAAAAACTTGTTTTTTTCCTCTCCCCCACGGTTCACCGATGTCTATCCTCCCAGCATCAGCACCTTGCTGAACTGAACAGCGACCGTCCTCTAGGAAATGATGCTCTACCGAGCGAGAGAGCTGGAGCGATAATGGTCAATCGGTCGACGGAAATAGATATTTATCACCAAATATTGTAAGGATGAACTGCTAGGTAGCCTATAACACCTAGTCGCGAGCACGTTTGTGCCTCTGTTTTCGTTCACCATTCACGATGCACCATTCACGACGTGAGCCTTCCTCATCATTGATCTCAAGAATGGCAAGAAGAAAACATTGAAATTGGCATAATGGGTCGACATGGCACGTCAGCCTGTCCAGGCTGTTTCACTGATTGATATACTATAGTATATCTGGCTATAATTAGCCATCGAGTTTATGTAGGATATGAGCGGTTGTATAACGTCTTCTTGCTTTGCGGACCTAGACCATCTCCTTTGAGGGCGCTGGACAAAAACACAAGGCTAAGCGAACCGTCGAAACAAAGGCGCCTGAGTATCCCCACTGACGCACCAGCTACCCGGTCGCTACTGACATGACAACGCTGAGCCGAAGGAGCAGGATCAAAGGGCACCGACCTGCAACCGGACGCGTGGACTCGAAAAGGAAGGGGTACGTCGGACTCGCAGCGTGGAAGCGGAGCAGCCCGGTTGCGGCCCAATTGCAATTTCTGGGGACAAGTACCAAGGGCAGTGCGGCACTCAGAAGTCATATCAGGGAAAGGCTGCGGGGAGCTGTTCAATGTTCTACCTTCCCCCAACTCCCCGTTACGTTTCTTCGACGGTCTATTTTCCCGTCGCGGAAAAATGCTTGAAAACACCAGCTGTATTGATTTGATGGTCGAATGTCTGCTTATTGTTTATATTCAAAATCATGCCTCTATTCCCTTTCATTCTACCCAGTCATTTGAATGCAGTGATGGGCCAATAAGAGATTTGTCTTTATTTACAAGCTGGTTGGAATCCGAGTGGAACTGATGTGGATACTGGCCAGGAATCATCGGCTGCCTCCGTCTCTGGTTTTGCTTACTCTGCTACTTGCAAGCGCCATGGGCTGTATTCAAAGCATAGCATGCAAGCCACGAATTAGAAGGGAGAACATTGTGGTCTACGAGGTATCCGCCTCTATTGACCAGTGCCCAACGGTGATAGAGGAGAACTCGCCCATCGTGCTGCGGTATAAGACACCGTACTTCAGGGCTTCTGCCGGGATTGTGATGCCTCCGGTGCCCCGCAATGAGACCTGGGTGGTTGGTTGGATCCAGGCGTGTACGCAAATGGAGTTCTACAATACTTATGGTGACATTGGCATGTACGTTCTTGGTGGTCGTTCACCTTTTGGCATAATCGTTACATTTCTGGCTCAGACTTTGCCTTTCGCTGTCTCTTTCTCTCTCTGACTCTGTTTTTCCCTGTCTGTATGTGTCTCTCTGTTTCTAAGTAACACACACACACACAATATACTTTAGTTCAGCAGGCTAAGGCTTGACTCTCTTGGCCAAACGATGCAGGTTTGATACCCATTGGATCACACAATGAGAGCTGTATGATATACTGTCTGTGTAGAGGTGTTGAAATGTGAAATTCAAGCACCTTTGAAATGTTACGACCAAACATCTATTAAGTTTCCAGATATGACATAAGACATTCTCTCTGTCTACCACCCAAGGTCCAGCTGGGAGTTACCAGAGCTCCGCGAGGGCCGGGCCAAGGCCATCAGCGACTCGGACGGCGTTAGCTACCCCTGGTACGGCAACACCACCGAAACGGTTACCATCACCGGCCCCACGTCTAAGCCGTCGCGCCTCACAGTCAGCATGAACGACAACTTCTACCCCAGTGTGACCTGGGCCGTGCCGGTCAGCAACAGCAACACACCGATGCTGACCCACATCAGCCGCGACCAGAGCTTCATCACCTGGCTGGTCGCCATTAACGCGGTCACAAAGGTACGCCTCAGATGTCGGGACTTTCTCGTGGTTCGATAATGACAACGTTTTATTATCTTAAAGGGACTGTTTAAAACAAAGTGGGCTTTCTCACCTTAAAAGTCGTCACATCACAAGGTAAATTCAGTTTCACGCTGTGTGCGAAACAAGACATGCCTCAGTCCTGACAAAAAGAGGAAAGATTAGCACCACCTGGTTAGTCTGATCGAAAGAAGAAATGGTGTGTGATGTGGACTCAGACCTGACACCAATGCGCCATTTTCTAAATACATCTAATGTTGTTCCCAGACACTTCCTCCTATGTGCACATTCTGGTGGAACGATTTTGTCAACTTGGCTTTTATTAGCTAATAAAAAGTGAAATTCTCAGCACGATATGCATTGGCTTAATCTTCTTAATGCACCGACAATCATCTTATAAAACATCTTCGCCCACTTAGTTCCCTCAAGCACCAACTTCCGCACTGTAAACGGTGTTGTGAGACAGCTGAGTGAACAGCACAGCTGAGCTGTCTGAAAACACAGTGCGCTGATAGAACAAGTAAAAAACTGGGAAATTCTTGCTTTGGTAAAACCCTTTCATTGTGATTAAATTATCAAACATGATAAATATTCACTCCATTTGGAGCCAATAATATACATTACATTACTGATTAAATTCCATCCTATAGATGATGGTGACTCGACACGCCAACTGCAAATGGTTGTTGTGTCGAGATCATATGTGCTGTGAGCAATAGCCTGGAGACAAGGACAGTACACCAACCCCTTAAATGTGTTTCACATTTTGCTTCTGGAGTACAATCATGACTGAGCATTTTTGTTGTAGACAGAAATGTGCGACCTTGGTGGTTGTCAAGCTAGGCCACAGATTAAAAAACACTTCTGTATTTCCAAATTAAAAAGCACTTTGAGCTGCAACATATAGAAGTTGTTATACAAGTTATCTTTACCATTTTACAGTATATACTGTACCTGTCAAATGTTTGGACACCACTACTCATCGAAGGGTATTTCTTCATTTTAATTATTTTCCACATTGTAGAATTATAGTGAAGCCATCAAAACTATGAAATAACATATATCATCATGGAGTAACCTATAAATGTGTTAAACGTATCAATATATCACCTGGAAATCATCCGTTCACCTTTCTACGTCTCTCAAAGAAACAGCAGTTGAAACCAAAAATCTCAAATTTGGACTCATCAGACCAAAAGACAGATTTCCACCATTCTAATGTCTATTTCTCGTGTTTCTTGGTCCAAGCAAGTCTCTTTTTATTGGTGTCCTTCAGTAGTGGTTTCTTTGCAGCAATTCAACCCTAAAGGCCTGATTCACGCAGTCTCCTCTGAAAAGTTGGTGTTGAGATGTGTCTGTTACTTGAGCTCTATGAAGTATTTATTTCTGCTGCAATCTGAGGTGAAGTTAATTTCTGAGGCTGGTAACTCTAATGAACTTATCCTCTGCATCAGAGGTAACTGTATCAGAGGTAACTGCAGCAGAGGTAACTGCAGCAGAGGTAACTGTATCAGAGGTAACTGCAGCAGAGGTAACTGTATCAGAGGTAACTGTATCAGAGGTAACTGCATCAGAGGTAACTGTATCAGAGGTAACTGTAACAGAGGTAACTGCATCAGAGGTAACTGCATCAGAGGTAACTCTGAGTCCTTCCTTCCCTGTGGCAGTCCTCATGAGAGCCAATTGCATCATAGAGCTTGATGCTTTCTGCGACTGCTCTTGAAGAAACGTTCAAAGTTCTTGAAATTTTCCGGATTGATCTGTTTCAAACATTTTGGGTTACTACATGATTCCATGTGTGCAATTTCATAGTTTTGATGTCTTCACTATTTATAATGCGGGAAATAGTTAAAATACAGAAATACCCTTGAATGAGTAGGTGTGCCCAAGCTTTTGGTACATATGGTACATATATGTAAGCAATAAGGCCCTAGGGGGTGTGGTATAATGGTAATTTATCACAAAGCCCAGAGATGCCCCATTGCTTCTATAAACCTGTTACCAACACAACAAAAGGTGATGGGGAAAAAAGCGATGGGATGCCTCACGTACTACGACTACCAGTCAATCAGTGTTCAGGATTCAAACCGCACGGTTTATTAACACATTTGTTTCACTCCCCAGGAGCGCATTGTGCTACAAACGGTGCGGTGGCGGATGCAGGTGGACATTGCCGTAGACCCTGACATGCCACTGGGGTCTCGGGCGTCCCTGGTGGGGCGTCCTCACCAGGAGCAGCCCCAAATCCTCAACTACCAGGAGCCGATCCCCCCTAACGCCCTGGGACGCCCCAACGCCAACGACGCCCAGGTGCTGATGTGGAGGCCTCGCAGAGGGGCACCTTTGGTGGTCATACCACCCAAATAAGAGTGTTCAAGCAGTAAATGAGAAAAGCGTGACCCATCGCTGAGGGGGCCAGGCTGTGAACACTTTGCCCATACCACACTGTCGGGATGATAATGAATTGTGAAACAATGGCAGTATTTCTTCGGACTGTGTTGGGTTTGGCACGGCAGAAGTCTTTAGGCCTTGTCGGCTTACAGGGGCAGGTTCGGCACTGAATCAGCGCGAAATTGGGTCTGAGCTCTCTGGGCTGCCACGGTGCTGTGCCAATAGGGTTTTATCTATCTGCCTTTGGAAAGAAAGGGACAGAGCTTTCAGATTTCGATTGAGGTGGACTGAGCACAGAATTGCATCCTGCGTACAATTTTAGATCTTATTGCATGAGTGAGAAACCAGTGTTTGGCTGGAATAACAAGTGTTTTGTTTCAGCGGATCACGGCGAGGACATTGAATGGAGTGTCTAGCACTTGTCTTGATATCCTGCAAGCTGGAAGAAAAACCCTCTTCAGTGCCGATTTTGGGCACAATCGTCATTAAATGCCGACACAACACAAAGAATTAATTGTTAAGAGATTTAATTGTAAGAGTAAAATCATATTATACAAATCTTCTGTTAGATTTAAGATGAACTCACATCAATCTGATTGTATTGAGGGCACCTAGGTGTGGCATAAAGTTTGAAAAACGAAAAAGGCCGATTGTAGTCATTTAAATGCGTCTGTCTTTGAAACAAAATATATATAAGCTAAACGTGCAGGTTTTTCTGCAATGAGCTAAATATTTTTAGTACATGGACACACAAACTCCAGCCCTAGTTGCTACCCATGGTGCTTATCTAGGGGTCCATTTGAGGTTGGTCCATGGCACCAAAGTGCACCAAAGCAGTAGCCTGGCCTGAATGGCTCATTCCGGAAGGTTCCTGGCATTTGACACGAGGTCACGTGATTCATGGTCCATCTGCACTGCTCGCTGGGTTCGGTTCTCACCTTTCCCTCTGTTGATCCAGTTTCCTCCCTCTCATCAGTCTGTCATTAACCCTCTTTTCAGCATGTTCTGATCCTCCCGTAAACCACTACAAGACTATGCAAACACAGAGGGACTGTTGTGCGTGAGATAGGAAAGACAGATTAAAGGTTTTATATACACGGTGATGGCTTTCGTTGTTTCTCCAAAATGGCTGACCGTTTATTAAACCGAATTGGGTCTCTTTCTGTCCACATTTCCAGTTGTCATTGCTGGGTAAGACCGTGGCAGCCAGGTCATTGTTAAAAACACATGAAAATAAAATAAATTACATGAACACTGTTTATGCACCTTTGCCTAGGCACCAATTATATTCAGTGTTCCGTTGCTATAGAGACTGTGATGATTTGCCTATACACCACACCATGGGAACCAGAGTCACTTTCTTAGTGCACAAAGTAGACATTTATTTTCTTATTGGAACAGTTTAAGCAGTCCCTCCTTGTTTCAACTTGTTTTTTTTTTGTTTTACTGTAAAATAAATGTGACCCATTTCAAGGGTGTAGATTTGGGTTGGACATTGGGGGCGTAAGTATCAGTAATTTTTACACTTTTCCCGGGGGGCGGGGGGGGGGTAAAATTGACCTGTCTGTAATATTGGGAGTGGAGAGAACAGAGGTCATAACCTCCCTGTCCCCTCCCAACAAATGTACGCCCGTGACCCAGTTGTTGCAAAACATCAGAAAACAGATGACTTCTTGCTCATTAAATGATCCTGTTTTGTGATTTAATACTTAAATAAAACATTATATACTACTGGTTCTTTCAATACAAAGCATTTGTATAAAGCTTTATTTAACAGTTGATAATTTCATTTATTCATTTTCTCATGCATAAAAGACAAAGTTACGGTAAATGAAATCTGCAACTGGATGTGCAATTCTTTGGACCTGACAATGAGCAGCAAGTTCATAGTCCTTTCATCCGGTTCCTCCCGTAATAAAGTAACATCCATTACCTGTAGTCATTGGACTACATTTTTTTTAGCAGATACTCAACAGCAAATGAGGGGCTAGCACCTGTAAAAATCCTGTATGACCAAGAAACCATTTGTGAAAAGTTCAAGTAGAGGAACTTCCGCTGTTCTCATCCGCTACATACCATCCAACAGATTCTTTTAATTTATTGTACAAGCGAAAATCATTCCATGAGATAAAGAGCTAGAGATTTTCATCTACGACAATATTTGGACTTTTTGGACTTGAGCTTTATGACTCAATCTGACCATCAACCATTTTTTCACTATTCAAATGTTTATTTGATGTATTTATTCAGGGACTGTTCAAATATTTAGTCTTTTAATGATCAGTTCTGATTTCACACAATTATGCCAATTAATAACTGTAGCTTCCTGACACAGTTCTTTTTGTAAAGCACTAGCCTAGCGTTTCTTCATTCCAAGTCATCAGAACAGAGCTCGTCCATGGATGAATACCTGCCGTTCTTTGACATACCCTAAATCACAACAGACGATGCGCACGAGTCGTCAGTCCGTTAGATATCGCACACACCACACTCAGCCATCATCTTCACCCTCTGATTAAAACTTATTTCCGAGGCTATAGGACTGCCTATGAAACCAAGTTGAAGAAATGATTTGTTTTATTAAAAAATGTATTTAATAACAAAAACATAAATGGTCAATATATGTTTTTTTCACTCAAGGGGCCCTAGAGAATAAAGTCCATTATTTGTTGGTTGTTGACACAAAAACAATTTGAGGAAGGCCACAATATCAGATTAAGTCTATGCTTCAATGCACTGAAATATGCATTCAAATAAATAAAAATATATAATTACTTGAATTTGGGACTCTTATGTTCTATTCCTTCCATATCAATATTATTTTATACTGAATGTGATATCTAATATACTTTTAATTCACTCTGATTTTATTTTATTGTTTGTTGTAAGAACTTTGATAACTTGGGAGAAACTGTAGGTTTATTAGAGGCCAGCTACAGGACTCGGGGATTCGAAAAACGAATCCGGGAATTAATTAAACAAATCAGGGAATTAATAAATAAAATCATGGAATTAATAAAACATCCAGATGAACAGATTAGGAGTAATGGACAAAAAAAGATTGAAGGGACAAAATAGCCTGGCTTTTTTAACAAGATTGAGGGCTGACAAAGTCATCCTGTCCTAGGTGATCTTCTATGCCCCAGAGCACATACAGTTAGGTCCGTATGTGCACTGACACAAGTTTTGTTATTTTGGCTGTTTACCAAAATATATTAAAGTTACAGTTAAATAATGAATATGGGCTTAAAGTGCAGTCTCTCAGCTTTAAAATGAGGGTATCCACATCCAAATTGGAAGAAGGGTTTAGGAATTACAGCTCTGTAATATGTAGCACCGTCTTATTCAAAGGACCAAAAGTAATTGGACAATGGACTCAAAAGCTGTTTCATGGACAGGTGTGGACTATTCCTTCATCAATAAAGCAGGTAAAAGGATTTGGAGTTGATTCCAGGTGTGGCATTTGCATTTGGAAGCTGTTACTGTGAACCCACAACGTGGTCAAAGGAGCTCTCAATGCAAGTGAAACAGGCCATCCTTAGGCTACAAAAGAAAAATCTATCAGAGAGATAGCAGGAACATTAAGAGTGGCCAAATCAACAGTTTGGTACATTCTGAGAAAAAAAAAACACACTGATGAGCTCTGCAACACAAAAAGGCCTGGACGTCCACAGAAGACAACAGTAGTGGATAATCGTAGGACCCTTTCCATGGTAAAGGAAAACCCCTTCACAACATCCAGCCAAGTGAAGAACACTCTCCAGGAGGTAGGCATATCATTATCCAAGTCTACCATAAAGAGAAGACTTCACGAGAGCAAATACAGAGGGTTCACCACAAAGTGCAAATCATTCATAAGCCTCAAGAATAGAAAGGCCAGATTAGACCTTGCCAAAAAACATCTAAAAAAGACAGCCTAATTCTGGAACAGCATTCTTTGGACAGATGAAGCTAAGATCAACCTGTACCAGAATGATGGGAAGAAACAAGTATGGCAAAGGCTTGGAATGGCTCATGATCCGAAGCATACCACATCATCTGTAAAACATGGTGGAGGCAGTGTAATGGTATGGGCATGCATGGCTTCCATTGGCACTGGGTCAATAGTGTTTATTGATGATGTGACAAAAGACAGAAGCAGCCGGATTAATTCTGAAGTGTATAGGGATATATTGTCTGCTCAGATTCAGCCAAATTCAGCAAAGTTGATTGGACGGCGCTTCACTTTACAGATGGACAATGACCCAAAACATACTGCGAAAGCAACCCAGGAGTTTTTTAAGGCAAAGAAGTGGAATGTTCTGCAATGGCCGAGTCAATCACCTGATCGCAACCTGATCAAGCATACATTTCACTTGCTGAAGACAAAACTTAAGACAGAAAGATCCATAAACAAACAACAACTGAAGACAGCTGCAAGACCCCGAGACCCCGAGATACTTGAACTCCTTCACTTGGGGTAACGCCTCATTCCCTACCCGGAGGAGGCACTCCATCGGTTTCCTGCTGAGAACCATGGCCTCAGATTTAGAGGTGCTAATCCTCATCCCAACCGCTTCACACTCGGCTGCAAACCGGTCCAGTGAGTGCTGAAGGTCACAGGCCGATGATGCCATCAGGACC
>JACXGI010000684.1:0-23621 GCA_016801175.1 Esox masquinongy
TTGGTCTTAAGTAATATTCTAATTTTCTGAGATACTGAATTTGGGATTTTCATTAGTTGTCAGTTTTAATCATCACAATTAAATAAAATAAACATTTGAAATATATCAGTCTGTGTGTAATGAATGAATATAATATCCAAGTTTCACTTTTTGAATGGAATTGCTGAAATAAATCAACTTTTTGATGATATTCTAATTAAATGACCAGCACCTGTATTTCCGACACATGTAGAGGGAAGAGAGGGAGGGACGATTCATGTCCTTTTCATCCACAGGTAAGAGAGAGAGAGAGAAGATTGATATACAACCATCTCACATGTTTTACCATTAACAAAAATTAGCAAAAATGACAAAAGCAAGAATTGTTTATGAATTACAGTATTATAAAAGAAAATATTTATGTCCTTGTAACAGCCAGGCAGGCCTGTGCCATGACGGTTGTTACATTTCTATGTTAACTGTGTTTAAGTACTAGTTATTCTGTTTCTTTGTTCAGTTTATAATATCTTGTGTTTATTGATTTCACACCTGTCTTCTCACCTGTGTCTTGTTGTCACTTTATCACCTCTCTGTTTATTGTCCCCTGTCCCTTTGATGGTAATTTTTCCCTTGTGACATCTAAATTGTACTTACGTTTTATGAGTCCTCTAAAGCCTTGTCATTATCAAGTAAGTCTTTGGATTGAAACCTTACGGTACTCTGCGATTTTGTCCTGCCTCATCCTTGGAAACGTTACAGTCCTAGTGCAGTCAAACACTATATCTTCCTATATTCTTAATTATATGTTCACATTTTGTCAAAATAAAACAATTAATGCCCACATTATCAAACCAAAGGCCAAAGAAGTTTTGGAGAAATAATTATTATAAATACACATAGGGATGTATAGACTTAAAGCTGCACTAGGTAGGATTTTTTACAGTAAAAAAAACAATTTGCAGAAAAACTGAATTTTGCAGTTATTTACCGGTCAGAAAGCATTTCCGCACCAATGCCCGATAGAGAATGAAATTCTGAATAATAATATGAAAAATAGAATTACCTGTTCCAAAAAAATCTCTAACTCAGAGTTTGACGCTATTCTTAGTCCTGCTAATGTTAGCTTAGGGTTCCTGGTTGGTAGTTATAGAGAGCTTGTCTAATTCTTCTTTTGCATCTTTGCAGTTTTCATAGTGTATGCTGTAGTACACAAGGGAGCAATTGGCAGTTTGTTGTCCTAGCTGCCATTATAGTTTTACAGTAAGCAAACGTTTATAGTTTTACAGTAAGCAAACAACAATATATAGCATAAGTATATATACTTATGCTATATATATATATCATCCAGATAAAATGGATTATATATATAGTACAAAATAAGCCAAGGAGGAAGGCCTGCCTCTCAGAAGGCGATTGGCTGGAAAGCGCACCTCGCAGAAGGTGATTGGCTGGAATGTGATTTCTGGAAGTTGGCCGGAAAGTAGCGGCACGCTCCAAAAATTATGAATTGACATTCCACTGGCACTGAACTGTCTGTGTTGCTAAACAACTCTTACAGCCCGTGTCCACTAGATGTTTTAAATATGAAATTTGGCTACCGATATTTTGCCTCCAATGAATTGTCAATGGAGTCACTTGACCGTGTACGTGAGGCAGTGTGGAATACCTGGCAGCGGGAAGCTGGCATGAAAGATACAGGAAAATAGAGCTCCCCTCTACAATATGCAAATTTGAGACACATTTCGCTAGCCGGTGTTGGGCAATAGCCAATCAGAAAAGGTGTATCTATTCATCCTTTCCACGGTATCACTGTGAAAAGTTCATACCATAGCCTACTATCTCACTGTTCTACAACCAACATGGAGGAAAAATTACTAATTGTAGTGTCCGGATTTCCAGAGAAAATGGCAAGGCTGGACCAATTGCTCGACGAAACAGGATGTCCTTCCTCACAATCCAGGGTCCCACTCTAGCCAGTACTTGGTCAAACTCGCCCTTGATAAGCTGAAAATAACCCTGGAACCAGGCATCGTCAAGGCGGAGCTCCTGTACAAGCCTACATTACTCCCCATGGGTTGCTTGGGACTGGAGAATAGAGTGAACCCAAAAGGAACGGTGCTGCTGGTGCAATCCACTACTACAGTGAAGCAGCAGAGCAAACGCAACATGCTTCCTCCTTTCGCTATCCATGTTTGGTATGGAGATTTTTCTGTGTAAATCTTTTTAAATGAAAGTATTCCTTCCATAAATTAGGAATACGAGCAGGGAGTTATATCATTTGTTGAGAATAGCCTACTAGGCCTACTACTATTATTAATAGCTATTTAATATAATGTCATCATCTAATACACAAAAACTACACTAGCTACTGTACTACTACTCTGTAGCTACTTTCTCCTCCTATAGAACAATTTGAATTATGATTAATTTGGTTAATTTTCATTAACCTTATTATACCTGTGCTCAAAAAAGTGAAATGGAGGAGAAGCTAATTTTGTGCTAAAAAGGCATCTGCATGGGAAAAAAATTGGGGTTCAGATGGGACTGCCAGGTTAATAAAAGTATAGCAGTACTGTAGTCAAATTTTAAGTTATTGATTTGTAATTTATTTACAGTTGGGTCCAGAAATAATTGGACACTGAGTTTTGTTATTTTGTCTGTTTACCAAAATTCAAGTTAGAGTTAAATAATGAATATGGGCTCAAAGTGCAGTCTCTCAGCTTTAATTTGAGGGTTTTCACATTCAAATTGGAGGAAGGGTTTAGGAATTACAGATTTTTAATATGTAGCTCCCTCTTTTTCAAGGGACCCATAATAATGTGACAATGGACAGGCGTGGGCTATTCCTTCATTATTTCTTTATCAATGTTGATTCCAGGTGTGTCATTCGCATTTGGAAGCTGTTGCTGTGAACCCACAACATACTGTCAAAAGAGCTCTCAATGCAAGTGAAAAAGGCCATCCTTAGACTGCTAAAAAAATCCATCAGAGAGATAGCAGGAACATTGGGATTGATAAAATAAATAGTTTGGTACATTCTGAGAAAAAAAAGAATACACTGGTGAGCTCTGCAATACAAAAAGGTCTAGACATCCACGGAAGACATCAGTGGTGAATGATCGTTGGATCCTTTCCATGGTAAAGAAAGGATCCAACAACCTTCACCACATCCAGCCAAGTGAAGAACACCTTTCTCTACAGAATGTAGGGATATCATTATCCAAGTCTACCATAAAGAGAAGACTTCACGAGAGCAAACACAGAGGGTTCACCACAAGGTGCAAACCATTCATAAGCCTCAAGAATAGAAAGGCCAGCTCAGTTTTGGACAGATGAAACTAAGATCACCTGTACCAGAATGATGGGAAGAAAAAAGTATGGAGAAGGCTTGGAACGTCTCATGATCCGAAGCATACCACATCATCTCCAAAACATGGTGGAGGCAGTGTGATGGCATGGCCATGCATGGCTTCCAATGGCACTGGGTCACTAGTGTTTATTGATGATGTGACAGAAGACAGATGCAGCCAGATTAATTCTGAAGTGTATAGGGATATATTGTCTGCTCAGATTCAGCCAAATTCTATGAAGTTGATTGGATGGCGCTTCACTTTACAGATTCCCCAAAACATACTGTGAAAGCAACCCAGGAGTTCTTTAAGGCTAAGAAGTGGAATATTCTGCAATGGCTGAGTCAATCACCTGATCTCAACCCGATCAAGCATGCATTTCACTTGCTGTAGGCAAAACTTAAGGCAAAAAGAGCCACGAACAAACAACTGAAAACAGCTGCAGTAAAGGAGAAACCCAGCGTTTCGTGATGTCCATGCATTCCAGACTTCAAGCAGTCATTGCCTGCAAAGGATTCTCGACAAAGTATTAAAAATTAACATTTTATTTATGATTGTGTTAAATTGTCCAATTACATTTGAGCCCCTGAAATAAGGGGACTGTGTATGAAAATGGTTGCAATTCCTAAAGTTTCAGATGATATTTTTGTTCAACCCCTTGAATTTAAGCTGAAAATCTGCACTTCAATTGCATCTCGGTGGTTTAATTTCAAATCCATTGTGGTGGCGTACAGAGCCAAAATTATGAAAATTGTGTCAGTGTCCAAATATTTCTGGACCTTACTGTATATTCCTGGCCATGCTAGATAATGAATGAGGACAGCCTTCCTTCTTCAATTTTGGATTAGGGAAAGAATGAGGACTTATTTATTCCAAACTCAAATGCATGTTTACTACAAACTTTGCTCTGATTGTCTCTTCCCAGTTCATTGGCTAGCCCAGCATTGCGCATACCACGTATCATGTGAACAGCTCTTTAAAGGGCCTCATTAGCTTACACAACATGTTTATAGGGGAGAAAACTTTTGTTTTTTTAATGAAATGGTGGTAAATATGACATTGTTCTTCAATACACCAGCAGCCTCCCCTTGCAAGCATTATATAATGGGTAGTGTAGTGTAGTGCAATGGTAACCAACTTTTGTTTTTCTGTGTCACACATCAACTGTATAGTTCTGCGACACAGCTAATATATCCCAGGTTTTTAATGACCTTCACCTGATCTGATCCATACTGCCTTTTTTCAGTCATGAAATTCGTTTTTTTTCACAGTCTTAATAGTTCTAAACACATGATGATTAATATCTTGCAAATCTGTGCCAGGCATGGGAAGACTATTTGGCTGAGATTAACCCTGAGTGAGAATTGGTCAATCAGGACAGCGAAAGCATTAGAAAACAAAGGTAGCCTACTCTTTCGTATGCCTAGTGAATAAGATGGTTCCTTCACTCACACAATTGTTTATAGTTTCAAAAATACAATCTGACAGCTCATATGGCAAAATCACTTCACTTATATACCTTACATTAAAAAAACATGTTAATAAATAATGCATGGCTGCCAGCTACTTTTAGTTTGCTCTTTCCACCCTTGGCTATTCCCTTTTTGAGATAGGCAAAAAATGTGCCTTCTAACACCTAGCCTATGCTAAAACATTTTACAATCAGCATTTTAATTTGTCGAATAATCTGTCTTAAGGGAAAACATGACTGTGATCAATATACTGTAATTCAAGCACTGGCTTAGCTCACAGCCACATAGACAGATGCTTCTTCAACGCATGAAACAACATCAAGTAGATGAAGAAACCATTCTATGGCAAGTTAAGAAATAGCTGACTAACTACAATATGTTTTTTCATATTATGAAAGAAAGTTAAACACTGACAAGAGTGAAGAATTGGGAGATGCCCGGGTGTGTACCTGTCTTTGGAGTTTAGGGAGGGAGAGCGGCTTCAACAACATGTTTGCTAGTGAGAAAATTATTTACATTTTTGCAGATCATAAACGTTCATTATTAATATTATAACTAGCTTAATGGCTACTAACCAATCTTAATGGCTGGCTATCGAATTATTGTGATTAACACAAACCATTTGAAAAAAAGAAACAGAGTGTAGCACTGATAAGGATTGGATGAAAACAAATGTCGGGGAAGTAATGTGCCTGTACGCATATCTTTGGGAAAACTAGAGAAGAGAAAGCACCGCTTTTTAGAATCCAATTGTAGCTGCTGGCTCAATGAACACGCCGCCTGTGTCTTTACTGAATCAGCCAATTGAGCACTTAGCATGAGAATATTGAGTTTTCTGTAACTGTCAAAAAACTCAGTACCTTTTACTGCTGCACCACGCGGGAGGCCCGGTGGCACGTTTCTCATTGATCTGTGGTATCGAGGAGAGACCAGTAGTCAGATGGTAAGGTTTGTGAGTTATCATTTCAAATCCAAAATGCTGGAGTACTTTCACTGTCCAGATACATGTGGACTGCACTGTAAGTCATAAGCAGCAAACTGGCATCCCATTCAATAAGTAAATATATACTTTATATTCAGGTAAAGTGATATAGTCAGGCATTTACAGAGTTTCAGAGCTCTTGTCATGAAAGATGTATGGTATCCTGTCAAACGGTTTGTTGCAATAGAGTAAAGCCTTGAACACCTCAGTTCATGCTAACTCTGGGTAATGTGGAATGGACATATGCAGGGGCTCTTTGAAAGTCTTGGCTGTGGCTTCATCCTGCCTACTCTCCAGAGATGGAAATGAGTCATAGGAAGTGCCAAGAATGTGGAATCAGTTTGTCTAAATGACTTTGGAAAGCCAGTCCATACTTACAAATCCCACAAAGGCACATGACGAAAGTGCGTATATTTTTTCATATGTTCTCCATCAACAGTATTTGCTAATATCATGTACAGACAAAGATGTCCATTGAAAAGATCTACATGTTTCTCTTTTGTTGCCTTTCATTTTCAACCAGTTACTTTTTTACTTTTGTCTTGTGTAATTTATTTTCTTTCAACATTCTGTAGTAGTCTTGGCAACGTCTCTCACTGTCACTCTTTTTCTTTCTCTCTCTGCACACCCTTTCTCTGTTTTCTCCATTTCTTTTCAAACCAGATTCTAGCCCTCTCACTTCAGCTCTCCGAGCCTCTCTTGCTTTCTCTCTGTCTCTCTCTCGAATTTTGTCTCCTGACTGACACGTCTCTCTATCTTTGATGGATTTTCCCTGTCTCATCTAACCATTCTCTCTCCATTCTGTCTTCGACCCTAACAGTCTCATTGCCTTTGTGTCTCAAAAGCTGTGATTATGTAGTTGAATATAGCCACATTCTCAATACAATACAGTACATAATCAGTCATCCATTACCCTAACAGTTCTAAATAGGAGGATGGTGTTTCTGCCAATTATTCAACTCTTTCCTATGTGATAATTTGGACGTTGAAATGGTGCAGAACTCCACATATTCATATGTGCACAAGGAAACATTGATCACATTACTCTAGGGCATGGCAACCGCTGCAAAATAACCTGTCAACATGTCGGTAATTACAAATGCTATAGTTGCAAAGATTTACTAAGTCTGTTCAATCCCTCAATAGGACCTCAAAACCATGAGCTATTTCTGCAAATGTTCATACACAAGGCAAATTACAGACTGTAACATTTGTATACTCGAGTTTCAAGGCAAGCATTTTCCCAGAAGTTAATTGCTTGTTCATATGCAAATTCTACTCTTTAATCCTCCATTATTCTGTATTTGCATGCGCTTCAGAGAAATTCTGCAACCTCCTATCCCTCATCACGTACAAAACAAAGGTTCTTACATGATTCACTGTAGCAAATGCCGCAGTGAGGAACATGGCTTTGGTCTCTGTGCAGATGCAAATGAGACACAAGTGAAATTTTGCAGCCTCTAATCCATTTCCAGGCCCTTTCACTTTCATAAATCAAAATTGTATTCTTAACACGATGGGCCCTTAGGAATTTTACATTACGGCCTAGAATTATAATAAAGAAATGCTGGAACCATGATGCAGCAGGGACATATATAATAGCTGCAGAGCAACAGAATGTACATTTGTTTAGAATACTTATTATATTTATTATTAGTATTTTCATATACCAAAATGATGGCAAACATCTATCTCCATAGGTCTACTGAAAATCTTACAAAAATCTCAGCGCTGACTATGAGACAGTCTTAAAGTAATCTGTTTTCAGGAAACGTTTCTAACGTCACTGTTAAATGATAATAATAAAACAAACCAAACAAATTAAAGTACAAAGGCATGATATTGCTATTACCAAGGTTTAGAGAGATCTGCATCAATTTTCTTTCTTCAAAACATATTGTAATTGGAGGAACTGATTTACATATCAAGGGCAGATGACAAAGCTGTCAACAACAAAAAAAATATGTTCATGTACTTACAGTACACTGGACAGCATAAGTGAAAATTCTTTCCAGGCCTCTGACTTGGCTTTCTCTTTTTCACCACCATGGTGCCTTGATATCCAACCATAAGATAAAGTTTCCTGTCATACAGCTGAAAGGGAAAATTAGTATAAAACCCTCCCAGTTCTTACAGATTTGTCATCTCCCCTGTTCCTTTCACCTGATTGAGAAGAGAAAAATAAAAACATTCAGGACATCTTTGGAAGATCTGTTTAACATCCTAATTGGAAATGACAAGCGCTGGTGCGCTTTCAGCCCTGCAGGAAAGATCAAAGAAATATTGAGCTCCTGGAGACATAGGATAGATCAGAACCAAACCAATCCCTGAATCCTCCCCATCGCCTAGGCTAATTAACACCTGTCTGCAACTAATTACCCGAATCCATGAAAACCCTGGAGAAGAGGCAAAAACAACCAACATTGTTAAAGATTCCAAACTCAAGTTGGCCCTTAGTTTTGTCTCAAGGGGCTATACATATGTATTTATCTGACCGCTGAAGGTGAAGTTTGAACATTTGTTTTCCTCTCTGAACTTTATAACTATATTTTCCAACAGAATGTGAATAGTTTCAGAGAGGATAGGGAAATATTTTATTTATTTTTAAAGTTTGTATTGTGTAAAACGTAAATTAAAATGTAAATTGCTCTTGGTCTACCATCTGAAATAATTTCATGGAAAAATGATGTTCCTCATGCACTCTTCCAATGGGTACACAATTTATAAAATGTCTCTAATGACATGCCTAAACAGCTATTTTCACAGTAAATTAAACAGTCCTAGGACCTTGAAATATTATATTTAACATTGTTTACCAAGAGAATTACAAGGGCTTTCTGTGCACACATTACTTCTGCACCGTAAACGAAACACATCCATCTAATAATTCCAAACGATACATTGCAGGGTGATAGACTGTCATACTGACAAAACACTGCCTGCTTTCTAATTGCGGTAATCCATGTTGTGATGACAGTCAAATGTCAACAACAAAAGACAAATAAGAGGCCTCCAAAGTGGCGCAGAGGACTAAGGCACTTCCCCAAAGTGCTGAGGCATCACTACAACATTCCAAGTTGTGGGTCGGACAAGCAGAAGATTCATTGTCTCATCGCACTTTAGATTCTCCCTGTGGCAAGTCTGGTACCTGCAAGCTGACAAAGATGGGCAGTTGAGCAAGCGTTTTCCTCCGACACAATAGTTCCACTGACTTCTTGGCTAAGCGAGCAGTGTGACAAGAAGCAGACCAACTTGGCAGAACATATCCTTATCTACACCTCTCCTGTGCCTGCTGGTAGTTTCCACGATGAGCCAAGGTCATAACTACAAGTTGAATAACTAAAAAATGTGACCAAACAGCGTAACAAATGAAAATAAATAAGGATGATGATTGTTAGTGACTAAATTCTGCAGTTGGGTGGATATTTAATTCGGGTGCCATGGCAAATAAGAGAGAGGGTGCCGGCTGTGGTTGCAGTGGTGTTTTGTTCTGGATGAGTGTTCTCTGTTTTCTCTGTGTAGCGTGGGTGGGACAGTGTTGCTAAGGTGGAGAATAGGCCCACGGCAACAGGCTAGTGGGTTGCCAAGCACTAACACATGCGATCACTGTAAAACAAACAGTCACAATTACAGCATCTTGTAATGGCTTCTACAGCTTTTGATGTGGCCTGTGGACACTGGACAGTAGCCTGTTGTACCGCATGAAACTGGGCACCGAAGGCCACATGTGGTAGATACAGTTTTGTACCCTTAATCGCACATTCCAAACTGTATTCAGCCCATTACCTCATCATTTGAGTGTTTGTAACCTACACATGCTCTCCAGCCAGAGGGGTAGCTTTCTGTGTATAGGACTGGAGCTCCTTTCTTCCTTTCCCTAGCCTCAGGCCACTTCTGAGAGAGAAACACAACTGTCCCTCCTGAAACGTAAACAGACAGCACACATAACACCCACAGGTCTTCTAAATTCTTTGTGTCAACTTAATTTCAAAGTAATTTGGTGATTTGTTTCCTTCACTCTAGCTACGTTTCCTGTCCCTCTCCTTCCTCACACAAAGTGCTTTAGTTTATCTTATTAGAACTATTTCAAATTATAGTGGAAATTGACCCAAGCAAGGTAAATTTACTTAGCTTTCATTTGGCGTAGCTATAGCAGATGCTGCCATGGTAAGACTATTGTGACACTAACACTTCAGGTAATGAGCGGAAAGAACAGTAATCCTGCTGGCTGATTACAGACAGTAATTAAGACACTGATCCTGCAATTAGATGGAAGCAGGTATCTCATGCCTGGAATCCATCCTTTCCCCCCTCTCTTTTCAGAAGCAACCCATTCCTATCACACAGAGGTATGCACAAAGATGATAAAACATTGGCTTAGAGCAGTAGCCTGTTGTGTTGTTTAGCTTTGTGTATATCATACTGAAAGAAATTCAAAGAACACCTTTCCTGCTGCAGTTATGTTGTTTATCTGTCAGTAATAGCAAATGTTATGTTGTTTGTTCCAGAGATAGATGTTATAAGCGTAAGCTACAATAGTGTAAAATAAATAAAAGTACTGTGATGCTCCAGAATGTTTGTGTCATTTTAGCCAGTATTTTTTTAAATTATGAAAGTACTGTAGTGTTTATAAACAAAAATGGGTCCTGGGTGTGTTGTGGCCACAGAACTGCTGCTTCACTGTGTGTAGTATCATTGCTCAGACCTAACCAGATGCATAACATGCAACAGAGGAACTGAAAGCTGTGCATGTCGCTATGAGTGCTATCTGCTGGAGAGAAATCTTCTTTTCCATTCAGCCAGTAGAACTTTCCCAGTCATCCAAAGTGCTATCTGCTTGTAGAGTTTTCTGTTTTTGTTAATAAACTAGAAACATGGGCTACCTCTAACAGGTTAGGCTTCTTCATCAAAATATGTTAACTACTAACCCCTCTGATCACTGCCTTTAGCTGGCTAGTCAGGTGTATGTTGTATGCACAGTATGGTACAGATATGCAAGGCACAAACACCAACATTCTATTACATAAGGAAACATATACAGTGAGGGAAACAATTATTTGATCCGCTGCTGATTTTGTACGTTTGCCCACTGATAAAAGAAATGATCAGTCTATAATTTTAATGGTAGGTTTGTTTGAACAGTGAGAGACAGAATAACAACAAAAAAAATCCAGAAAAATGCATGTTAAAAATGTTATAAATTGATTTGCATTTTAATGACTGAAATAAGTATTCGACCCCTCTGCAAAACATGACTTAGTTATTGGTGGCAAAACCCTTGTTGGCAATCACAGAGGTCAGATATTTCTTGTAGTTGGCCACCAGGTTTGCACACATCTCAGGAGGGATTTTGTCCCACTCCTCTTTGCAGACCTTCTCCAAGTCATTAAGGTTTCTAGGCTGACGTTTGGCAGCTCGAACCTTCAGCTCCGTCCACAGATTTTCTATGGGATTTTCTACGGCTAGGCCACTCCAGGACCTTAATGTGCTTCTTCTTGAGCCACTCCTTTGTTGCCTTGGCCGTGCATTTTTGGTCATTGTCATGCAGGAATACCCACCCATTACCCATTTTCAATGCCCTGGCTGAGAGAAGGAGGTTCTCACCCAAGATTTGATGGTACATGGCCCCGTCCATCGTCCCTTTGATGCGGTGAAGTTGTCAAGTGCGCTTAGCAGAATTTCAATTTTGGTCTCATCTGACCACAACACTTTCACCCAGTTCTCCTTTGAATCATTCAGATGCTCATTGGCAATCTTCAGACGGGCCTGTACATGTGCTTTCTTGAGCAGGGGGACCTTGCGGGCACTGCAGGATTTCTGTCCTTCACGGCGTAATGTGTCACCAATAATATTCTTGGTCACCTATGGTCCCAACTGCCTTGAGATCATTGACAAGATCCTCCTGTGTGGTTCTGGGCTGATTCCTCACCGTTCTCATGATCATTGCAACTCCATGAGGTGAGATCTTGCATGGAGCCCCAGACCGAGGGAGATAGACAGTTCTTTTGTGTTTCTTCCATTTGTGAATAATCGCACCAACTGTTGTCACCTTATCACCAAGCTGTTTAAATAAACCTACCATTAAAATTATAGACTGATCATTTCTTTGTCAGTGGGCAAATGTACAAAATCAGCAGGGGATCAAATAATTTTTTCCCTCACTGTACGAGTAGAAATTACGTGTGAGACAAATGTATATTACAGGACAATTGTCTGTTTTCGGGACACCTAATCATGACATCAAGTAAAGAGCTGCATACATGTAGACCATAGGGGAGACTGGGGTTTGTTTGTCACAATTTTACTCTTATATATATATTTCTCTGCAGAGTAAAAACATTTCGGTTTTAGTACAAAGCTTATAGTTATGGGTATATCATAGTTAAAGCATAAAGTTAAAAACCATGAACTAAAACTGTTGTCATGGGGGGTGTGGTTGGTTATCACTGTATTTGAGACTAGATTATTTTTTCTCGTAACCTAGGTTAACTAGGTAGGTAATTGCAAATGTTATTTTACCCTATTTGTAGTTTGTAAATCAATGAAGTTTCTGCTATTTATATTTTTTATCCTATTGGGTTTAATTGGATGTTCATTTTCAGAATATTCCACCGCAATAGACAGGCATACATGTAGAAACATGAATGTTTTATAAAGCAGAAAAATATCCATCAGTCAAGAATAGAATCCCACTCTATGACAAGAATAGAATCCCACCCCTGGGATTCAAACTCACGCCGAAAATCAAAGTAAACAATTGAAATCACAAGCTTTTCCAACAATTTGTTTGTTTGGAATATGAAAAAAAATGATTATTTCAAACAAAACAATTTTACTTTGTTTATTATGCTCTTAAAATATATTAAATAAAAAGTACACCACCCTTAAATTAATCGCAGATAAATACATTTGAATTTTGTTTTTATTTTGGTCTTATTTTGATGATGTAGAAGGCAAAGTAAATAACATTATAAATCAATTTGTGCAGATCAAAGGATTTATGCATGATTAGCAATATATAAGACCAAATTACAAATGCTATGCATGTAAACAATGTCAAAGAATGATGTACAGTAGCCTACATAATGAAATATACTGTTTAATTAAATATATCTATGAAAAAAAAGGTAACGTGTTAATACCGGTGGGGAACCGTCAGGGCAAGGATATGTACAAATCTATATATATTTATATATAATAATTTGCAATTTTGTTTTCATTGATTGAATCTTTTTGTCTGAATTGTAATGATCTTCCTACTGAATTTAGTTTGTGTTGGAAAAAGATGGGTTAATATTCAAGAGAAAAGAATTTCCAGTCAGAATGTTTCTTTGGTAGTATCTTGGTAGAACTTATCTAGCTCTGCTCAGTGCTTATTGGCTAGGCCCTCAGGCTTTGAATAGAAGGCACCAGCCAACGTCATTGACATTGACTTCAATTAGAGCAGCTTTTTGGAATGTCAGTAGAATAAACCAATCACAAATTGTCTTGTAATAGGTGGGACAATTGTATGATGCCTCAAGGCCCTCTAGAGGGCCTAAGTATACGTCACTAATTCAGAGCCAGTTGGGAGCCTTATCTGGTTTTCTCACACATAAGCCCGCTTGAGCCTAGCTAGCTGGCTAGCTTTTTGCAGTGAGTGTACGTAACGATGGCGGTCGCCCGGCTGTCAGCCCTGGCTTTGATCTCAATTGAAAAATAACTTATTTTGTATTTAAAATCAAAAGACAAGCTACATGAATCTTCCATTATCCATTTCATAAAGGACAGGAGAATGGACTTCGTTTTTAAATGATAATCATAATGGTGAGTGGACTTTTTGTTTTCATCTACAGCTTGCTTTTTGTTGCTATCTCGTTCATATAATATGGAATACAATGTGTAAAATATTATTTCGACTTTAGATTACTGGCTGTGTGGTAAAAACAAAGGTAATGGTGTTGCAATACGAAGTACTGGGTATATGACATTTCTTGTTGTGCATTTTTTTTCTCTCTGACAGCATATACTGTCCGTGGTCTTGAAACAATGTGAATACTGTAGTTGTATGGTTGAATTTATTCCACCACCATTTGAGTAGTACAACCGTATTACAACCGTATTATACAACCGTATTTTCTTATAATATGGTTCCTGCTATCAATATTTGCAACCATTGTGTACATTTGCTGCTTCTGAGCCACAGCCGAGGCATGGCTTAGGACCATTTGATTCTGTCATCAAAGAATTGCTTGTCCTACATAGGTCTGCAAAAGAAGGGTCTCAAGTCATGCTCTGTTTACACAGGTATCCGAGTTTTCTGTCTATATGTATGAGGTCAGATCTTTTTCCACTACTGAGGGCCTAGCTCCAATAGTCACGGTTCGCCACAGGTTAATACGTCTGTTGAATTGTCGAGGATATTGTTTGTATTATGTTTCAATGATAGCCTAATTAATTTGTTGAATGGTCAAGGTTTGTATTGCATTTGTAAGTTCATTCAAATTCAATCAAGGTTTTGATCTTTTATCTGGGGGTATCGCCTATTCATTCATTAATGTTATTCATTTAGTGAGGGGTGATTACCACCTGGTTACGGATTTGTGGCTGTGTGGGTACCAACGCCAAGTGCCGTGTGCTTTTGGCGGATTAAGCAGGAATACGGTAAATCGTCTTTAACTAATTTTCAGTTTATGAAAATTTTCAGTTCATGAAAGTTTATAGAATTCTGACAATGGAACAATGTAATATACACCTCTTTAGGAAAAGTCAAGGAAGAACGAGGGTGCTGCTTTCAAAATGTTATTTTCCAAATCAGTTGCATTGATATTAAATATAAGTCAGACTACAACGGCCAGGTACTGTAGGCCAGACAATTTTATTTTGTTGGAAATTAAATAATGACAAAAAAACATTATCAAAATCCAGATGTTTAATTAACATTTAAAATACTGTTATTTTAAATCTTAAAAAAATTCTATATACAGAATTTACAGTCCTACAGCTTGAAGATCAGAGGTAAAAGCATTGTATTATATGATTAATGTATTTATTGCAGGCCTTCATCATCAGTTGCAGGCCTTCATCATCTCGAATCAAAACGTAATGATGGTGGTAACAAGTTAATCTTTGCCTGTTGGCTTGCCTGCTTACGAACACGTTTTCAGTTCATTCCAAACATTTTCTATCAGGTTCAAGTCTTGGTCTTGACTAGGACTTGATTTGCTTCGACATTGATCTAGATTTGGTCTCGTTTTAGGTGGTCTCGACCTCAGCTATTTGGCTATTTGTACAGGCCTATGCAATCAAAATCTCGATATCCAATGTAATTAATTAATTATACCAGCCTAGATTTATTTTTGATATCAAATTGCTTCACGCGCTAACCCAAAAATATACAAACCTGACTACTGTCTTTACCACTGGTTTTTAAGTATGGTAGAAGCACACATCTGAAAGTTGACCAAAAATGCTGGATAGACTTTGGTACCCAGGAAGGCGCTAATCACTCTAAATGGGTGATACCCCCAAATAAAAGATCCTGCTCCTTATGGTTGAATGTGAATTTACTTTACAATGAGAATGAAGCTGTGTAATGTTGATGACATTGTTGATCAATGCTATAGCCCGTGTTATTTGAAATAGACATTTTTTTTTCATATTTTCGTTTTGGTCTACAAAGTGGTTCTCAATCTTTTTTGGGTCAGCGGCCCCCTATCCATTATCCAGGTCCCTAACCGCCCCCATCAAATAAGATGTAGGCTAATTGAATATTAATGATGATGATTGTTATGATTATGATTGTTATTAATATTATTATTGTTGTTACTATTGTTATCATCAACAATCATCAAAAAAGCATATCACTGAAAGACAAACAACAGATTTATTTGTTTCCCAGGGAAACAAACAGCAGCAATCAGAAACAGCTAGCAATTTAACATTCAAATCTTAATTAAACAACTAAAAACTTAAACAACCAATTAAAAATGTTAAACAATAATCATTCTTATGAATTGTTCCAACAGAAATTAAGCTGGTCCTTATCAAGGGGTAAAAGCAGAAGGATTAACTTTCAAAGGAAATAAGTTAAAAACCTTTGAAAGTTAGTGAGAGCCCTGCGCCTATTTGTATTGCAGTCATGTCAACAAAGCTACTTGTATTGAATAGTGTTTTTAATGTGCGTCTGGATGCTGGATGCTAAGTTGCTTTCAGGGGAAGTCCGACAAAATTGTAAATGTGTAACCACTGCGATAATAAGGCGTTCACGGTGTATCCCTCAGAGAAATGAACGCTTTTAAGAGAAAGAAATTCTTCCATGGGTAATAACAAAAAAGAGCGTCCATTTTACAGAGTTCGCACAGTAAACACCATAGGGGTGAAATTTTATTTTGCTATGGGCGAGGACATTGTATTAAGTAGCCAATCACAGACCTCTTCTCGGCAACATGACTTTTGGGTCACATGCCTTGCCTTCAGAATAAAAGTATTGGTCAAAGGCGTATGTATGTACATATTATCATTTTGCTTGATTCCAATGTACTTGAAGATAAAATTATGTCCCGTTCCCATGAAGGCAGCACGGAGCTGCGCCACAAAAAGCTGACAGAAACACTGAATAGAAGAAGAGTTACGATACAAGAAGAGTTACGATACACCATTCACAGTGGTGTAAACTGGCAGGTTTTAATGTTCCAGACCACAGCTTTTTTGCAAGTAGTTGAAACTTCAAACTTGTACTGTTGTGAATCATCGGTGTAAACTCGCCTTAAAACAAATGCCCCCCAAGGGCACGTTAATGCCCCCCTTTCCAAAATATTGCTTCCAGCGCCCCCTGTAGTTCTCTGACCCCCCCCCCCCCGGGGGGGCAGTATCACAACTGTTGAGAAACACTGGTCTACATGAATGTTAACATAATTGTCGTAATCGACAGCTATATTTCCAGTCAAATCATTGTATTTTAGTTTAAATAATTTTCATTAACAAAAAGGAAGAGATTCATGTGTGTAGACCTATAATTAAATATAAATACTCTGAAATAACAGTTAATCTCTTCATAGTAAAACAATTATTATGTTTTATTGCAACACCGCAAATTGTTAAATATTTTTTAGATGTCGGATGTTATATATAAATCCGACATTTAGATTATGATTACGATTTAAATTATGATTATCACATTAATGTCTGAGGTTGCGTGACAGTTGGAGTTAATGGAATAGAACACTGCAACATAGCAATCCATTAATTATTATATACTAAATTCCGCCCATTTGAATGTTTTATTCTGGCCATATAAGACTGACACAAGCAGTAAACACTAGATTATTTCAATTACAGCAGTTTCAGGCGGGTGTCGATGTGGTCATTTAAATTTTTTATTGTCTGTATTTGTCCGTGCGGCATGGCACCGCAACATGCTACTGCAGTGTACCGCAGTATAACAAAGCATGCCCCAACTCTGACCGCCCTCTTGACATCTGTAATGTGGCCCACCACTGTAGCGTCGCTAGCAATCATTGATGATATGTTTGGATTTGGTCCTGGCACATCAGTTATGGGTGAAAAGCAGTGGGCTGAGCTCACAGGCTTCAGGGGCCTGTGCTGAGCGTGGTGGGGTTTGATATTCTGTTGCCTGTGGTCTCTCTACAGTAAGTTAGGATGCATGTTTATAAGAATAAAATTAAAATAACATGTCAGCGGTTGTGTTGAGCACATTGCAATACATAAGGGTATCAAACAAATACAGTTATAATTAGCAGTGTTAAGAGTAAAGCACATTTACCAACAGATGGCATGCAATATTATTCCAAGGAGGTTGTCTTATAGCCAACAGCCAATATTTTCTATGATTTACTTCCACATACTTAAGGTAATTTTACCTTCAAATACATTGGAATGAAGCAAAATGATAATATGCGCATACATACGCCTTTGACCAATACTTTTATTCTGAAGGCGAAACATGTGACCCAAAAGTCATGTTGCCGATAAGAGGTCTGTGATTGGCTACTTAATACAATTCTACATATAGAGTAGTATATGTAGAATTGGAGTTGTATCTGTAAAAATGTAGTTGTATCCGTAAAAACAGAGTTATATCGGCAAAAACAGAGTTGAACCTGCAAAAATTGAGTTGTATCTGCAAAGCAGGATTTGTAATTTGCAAACTTGTGATGTTTACAAGTGCAAATTGTGACATACAAGTTGCACATTTTTGGGTTGATATTAGCTCCATAGGAATGAGCTATGTAACAAACAAACCATTTGACAACCAACCCCGGTCTCCCCTACTTGTACATTTTCTATCCCAGACAAACCACGCATCATAACTTGTTATGGATGTATTTACATGAATATTACTAGAAAAATGTAAACTTAAGCTTGAAAAAATTTAAATTTAGCTACTTTGCTGTTTTTATGGCTACTGTTAGCCATAGTTGACTAGTAAACATTAAAGTTGACAGCCAGCATCGCAACAGAATATTTAGTATATACAGAACAAATAGAGTTAATGACTAGGCAGCGTCGAAAATATATAACTAACCAAACAAACGACTGGGTGATGTATGTAGCAACCAAAACATGAGAAAAATACTGATATAAAAAAATAAATCACAAAGAAAATGTTAGCTGCTGTTATATAAATGC
The DNA here is from genome assembly GCA_016801175.1 of Esox masquinongy. Classification (NCBI taxonomy): domain Eukaryota; kingdom Metazoa; phylum Chordata; class Actinopteri; order Esociformes; family Esocidae; genus Esox; species Esox masquinongy. The sequence continues at coordinate 18,414 of JACXGI010000684.1, forward strand.
ATTAACAAAGTCAACTCTGCGAGTTGCCATGGAATAACTGCACACCTCAGTGGTTGAAGTCACTCTGGATCCTGCATTGTGCCATCTCGCATAACTGAGGTGTGAGGTTATTCCCTGGAAACGCACGGTCTACTGTGTATTAATGTTTACTTAATTGCCCTGGCCAAGATGATAAGACAACGGAACCACAGTGAAATTTAAGTTTACAAACATCCAATCTTGCATCATAGTATTACCTGTGCATGATCAGTTAGATCTTGTACTACACTCCATGTGTGAAGTTATGTGCATTGCAAAAAGTTACATACAATTAAGGGAACATCTGATAATAGTCTGTGGAATAAATATACTAAGAGCTCTTTTTATTGACATCTGAGGATCTATGTATTTTAAAGGACTGACAATAGTCTGCCGGGCTACATTAACAAAAGATGGATTGCTATGAATTCACAACTTCATAACAAAACAATGTTGCTTTACAGACAGCATTCAGGCAGGCTGCAAAGGAAGAGGCAAAAGAGACACACAGAGAGAAGAAGCCAGTAGAAAAGGGGTTAGTAGGCTAGTACAGTGTGGGGTCCCTTGAAATTGAAAGGCTGTCCCCTGAGAGAATCTGTAATCTTATCACAGGATAATAAGAACATGAAAGAAATAAAAAAGATAATTTTATTGTTGTGTCCATATTTTTCAGTACTTTCTATCGTTGAGTGCATTTCAGCTATTTTGGAAATCAGGAATGATGACCGGACGAATAGGAAATTTTGTGTAATTAAAGCACAGCTAATTACATTAGGCATATAATGCTGCATGAAAATGAAATCAAACAACACAGTTCTAAAAATGTTACATTCTCATTTATATCAGTGGTAGATCTTATCTCGATTGCTGACTGAAGTCTTTTTTGTCTTATCTCGATCGCCCACTACTACCCCTACACCCCTAATTATATGCACTGTTTGATGTTTTGTGTGGACCCCAGGAAGAGTAGTTGCTTTTGGGAATAGGTAATGGCCTAAATCTGTTTGCATGTCGTATTGTTACATATGAAATGCTAACACACTTATCAAGGCAACGCTTGTTTACCAAGAACTATTGTCTGTGTATTGTAAATTATGCTTTTGTGTTGGAGTGTGCCTGGCAGTCTGTAGATGATACATTTAATTTAAGGATACTTATATATGGTACATCACATTTAACAGATTGTGGGCCAAGAGGAACTCTAATCCACAGTTTCTCTAATAAGCCATGACAAACTTAAGCTAACTTCAGCCACCTCTAACAAAACATCAATTGAGTGAAAGCATCTCTTATGTATTTTTGTTAAAGGAAAATCACATTTATTTACCATCAAACGAAATTTCAAGCTGCTTTCAGGTGATAGAGATTTTAACAACTCCTGATTTCTAAGAAAATATTGTGCATTGAAATGCATTTAAGCAGTTGGCACATTTTGATTATGTACATGAACAATACCCTTCAAAAGTTCAGGGTCACTTAGAAATGTCCTTGTTTTTGAAAGAAAAGCCAATTATTGTCCATTAAAATGACATCAAATTGATTCAGTGTAGACTTCATTAATATTGTAAATGACTATTATAGCTTAAATGGCTAATTTGTGATGGAATATCTACATAGGCATACAGAGACCCATTATCAGCAACCATCAGTCCTTGTTCCAATGGTACGCTGTGTATTTTAAAAGGCTATGTGATCATTAGAAAACCCTTTTGCAATTACCTTAGCACAGCTGAAAACTGTTGTGCTGATTAAAAAAACAATAAAACTGGCCTTCTTTAGTGAGTATCTGAAGCATCAACAATCTTGGGTTCAGTTACAGGCTCAAAAAGCTGGCCTTCTAGGCAGAGTTGCAAAGAAAAAGACATCTCAGACTGGGCAATAAAAAGAAAAGATTTAGGTGGACAAAAGAACATAGACACTGGACAGAGTAAGATTGGAAATAAAGGCCAGCATCTTCACTGTTGACTTTGAGACTGGTGTTTTGCGGGTACTATTTAATGAAGCTGCCAGTTGAGGAACTGTGAGATGTCTGTTTCTCAAACAGGACACTCCAATGTTTTTGTCATCTTCCTCAGTTGTGCACCAGGGCCTCCCACTCCTCTTTCTATTCTGGTAAGAGACAGTTTGCGCTATTCTGTGATGGGAGTAGTACACAACATTGTATAAGATCTTCAGTTTCTTGGAACACAGGACTGATGGTTGCTGATAATGGGCCTCTGTGAGCCTATGTAGATATGCCATTAAAATCAGCCATTTCCATCGACAATAGTGATTTACAACATTAACAATGTCTACACTGATTCAAGCTAATGTTATTTTAATGGACAAAATGAACTCCTGCTGGGAGTTGTTGCCAGGAAGTATGGCCACGATTGGACATATGAAACTGGTGAGTGATTTTTTTGTTGTTGCGTGGACTGGTTGTCTATTTTGGATTGCTATTTTGCTGCATGACCCAGGTGTGTCTCTGCAGCATCTCATGAATGGAAGACCTGACATTCTCCTTAAGAACTGTTGGACTATCACACTATCACCGTCATGCTTGACCGTTGATACGTCAATCATATGAAATGCAGTTTTTGTAAATGATTTACCTCCTCAAAAAGTAGACAGCTGGTCAAATAACTGTCCTATCATTGATCTGGAAAAGATGTGTCCATAACAGATTGTTAAACAGTACTTTATACGCATACCATAAATGTAGGAATATCCTTATTTTAACAGGCAAAGTCAATGCTTTCTGGTCACAAATCTGGATATGCGTACATACCACCATCAAATTGCTAAATTGTTTTGTTGTAAAGCACAGACGCAATGTTTTTAAGATAAGAATGTATTGTAATACTGTGTGCTTGAATTTGAAGCCAGATCCAACATGAGTTTTTTTTTTCAAATTAAATTCTGCACATCCTTTCTGATTTTCAAAGTAATCCAAGAAGTAATCATGTTCTTTGTCTGTAACCTGACTACAGTATAATTTACTGTGTTGAAATGTCACTTCCATAGTTCCTCTCTGTAGGCACCTTCCAAAGCAAAACATAATTTAGTAGGCTTATAATCTTTCTTTTGAGGTCACACTTTTAAAGAAAATCTCAAGAATGGTAGACTGAAGTTTGGACTACAATTTTAGAAATTTAAGTTAGTGTACATATGTTACTAGTGTACAAATGTGAGAATGCTATTCATTGATTACTGTTCAGCATTCAACACTATTGTGTCCCACAAGCTTGTGGTGAAGTTCAGGGATCTGGGCCTCAACTCCACCCTCTGCAGGTAGATCCTTGACATCCTGTCAGGCAGACCCCCGGTGCTTCGGATGGGTCTGCCTGACAGACCCATCCGAACTGTGTGGCCGCGCACACCTGCAATGTCTTTAAGTTTACTGACAAGACCACCATCAATGGCCTGATCTTCGATGATGACGAGACAGCCTATAGAGAGGAAGTGAGTACCCATTATGTCATTATGGTGTCAGGATAACAACATTCAGCTCAACGTCCACAAAACTAAGGACCTGACTGTAGACTACAGAAAGAAAAAGGGGGAAGCCACGCCCCTATCCACATTAATCCTGTGTACAACCCTCTTTAGTTCAGTTCACAGATTTTAGTATTGAGTTCTGGGCTCTGACTGGGCCATTCCAGGATATTCATCTTCCTTTTGCTCATTCAGTGTCATGCAGCTCCAAAATCCTCTGGGGTGTTGCACTGAGTGACAGACAGAAAAATAATTTGGATTGTGACTATAATCTGGGTTCCCTGAAGGAGGAACAACACCTTGATGATCCCTCATCATTCAGTTGTGGTAACGAGAGGGCCTGAATCAATGTGCTTATTAGGGACTTGGTTCTTATAGCCTGGGATGTGAGGCTCCTGGCCAGCATAACAACCGCTTGGCCTTAAAAAGCATGAGAGCATTTTTGTTCAGGTTGAGCATATGCATGTCAGTTTGCTTCCATAGGTTATGAACCTTGTTCCCTCCCTCTGGGAACCAATGCTATTGTCATATCCACAAGTTATTTTAACTGAGGCAATGAAGCTTTTACACGAGCAACAGAGGAACCCAACAGAGAACAGAGTTCTAAATCCACATTGCCCTCTATAGGAACTTACTCCTACTCGCTCCATAGAAAAGCACATCATGTAATGCCACTGTAGCACACTGTTCCCTTACAGCTTAAAGATAAGTCATCCTGATTCCTATTACAATACAACCACTGCTGGTTCTTATTTATTACTCTGAGGTATCCGAGCATGTTAAGCCCTTAAGCTATGTTGTATACATGTGTATTCTGTTTATTTGGATAACCATGTATTTACTTTAATGTAGCTAAGGGACAGGTAGATTTGTTTTGGCAGAGAGGGTTTTTGTAGTGCCTCTTTACATGTAGAACAGAAATCACATCAGCGCTAATTTTGTAATTTCTAGGTAACACTTTATTTGAAGGGGTGTGCATAAGAGTGACATGACATTGTCATGATACTGTCATAGCCATGACATGACACATGTAGGAATCATTATGAACGTTTATGAATGTTGTCATTAGGTGTCATTCGGTTAATTATGTCATTTTTTATACAAGGTTGACATTGTTTGGGATGTCTGTTATGACAACTTGACATGAACTGAGTCAACACAACTTGTCAATGTCTTTGTTATGACAACTTGACATTAACTAAGACAAAATATCCTGTCAATGTCTTTGTTATGACAACTTGACATTAACCATGACAACATTAGATTAGATTCAACTTTATTGTAATTGAACAAGTACATTACAATGAAATTGAAGAAGTAGGGTTGCATGTGCAACTGAAATGCAGGGATAGCAGCAATGAGGTTCCCGAGGTAGACATGTACCTGTAACAACTGAAAACTTCAGACTTGGCAAGGCAGTGTCCAGTAGTACAAAGTGTGGATATGGTTAGTGATGGGTCACGGAATTCAGCAGGTTTACAGCAGATGGAAAGAAAGTGTTCCTGAGCCTGCTGGTGTGGGAACAAAGAGACCTATACCACCTGCCTGATGGAAGGAGGGCAGTTTGTGGCATGGATGTGAAGGGTCCCTGATGATGCCACACACCCTGTGCAGACACCGCTTGTGCTGGAGGTCTACGATGGCCGGGAGCTGGGTACCAGTGATGTGCTGGGCGGTTTCCACCACCCGTTGCAGGGCCTTCCAGTCGGCTAT
>JACXGI010000684.1:23721-66353 GCA_016801175.1 Esox masquinongy
AGGCCTGATTATCAAACTTGAAGAAACTATTTAGCTTTATGTGTTAGCATTAAATACAACTGTCATATGTGGTTGGTTTTGACATTGGTTGTCATGAGACCATTATAATTGTGTCATGAATATTTTTCTTGACCTCAAGTAAAGTGGCACAATTTGGACTTGTCATAAAGATGTCATGACGTGTTATAACACTGTCAAAGACTTTCATAACAGTGTCATGAAAATTTTTCTTGACCTCAAGTACAGTGGTACAATTTGGACTTGTCATAAAGATGTCATTAAGTTTGTCAAATACTGTCAAAAACATGTTATTAAGTGTGTCAAATGCTTTTAAATACCTTAACAAAAGCAATAAATTTCCTTTATTTTTTTTGCACAACAAATGTTTCCTAAAGAAAAAAAAACTACTTTCAACAATCCTACTTTGGTAACACTTTCCGATAAGGGTACATGAACAACCATTAACAAATGCAGTAGTTACCCTGAACGAACATTGAAGAACAATGATGAACAGGACACGAACAAACGGTTAACAATGATAACCCTTAATTTATTAATGGTTTACAAATGCATTAACAAACAGAGTGTAGTGTCATTTGTTCATGTTGACACAGGACATAAACTCATGTCGTTTTTTGCAAGAACACAGTTATTACTGTAATTTGTTAAGGTTGAAACAGGACATCCATTCATGTACAGTACCTAGTTGTTTGCATGAACAATAGCCTAAGTAGTATAAACTATTCATAATATAATCACATTGAAAACATTATTTATGAAGTAGGCTAGATAGTGATAGTTTAACAAATTACCTTCATGTTAACACAAATAGAACATGGCTGAGCAAATTAGCAAAGTGCTACCCGGAACTGACAAACACTTGACTGGAGCTAGCATACAGCTAACTGGAGCCAGCTAATAACCAACCGAAGCCAGCTAACAATAAGGAACAAGGAACTAGCTCATCGCTAACCCTTACAGTGCAACGATTGCAAAGTTCCTAAACAATACAGTTACAAAATTCTATTATATTAATCCCAGGGATATTGTCAGGAGTGTTGTTTTTCGAAAAAAACAATTTAGTACAGTACAGTAACAAATTCGTTTTTTCGAAAGGAATTCACCACCGTCATGGCATTTTACATAGAAATGGGTCTCTGTCATAGTTATACAATTACCACGCTTTTCCAACCCTCTACATACACTTTAACAGGCAAGTTATCAAACTGTATCGAAAGGCCCAGTGTACCTTTGTACTTTACCGACCAGGAAAACAGAATAAATGATGAGAAAGACATGTATTTTCCTTGAAGAGTTACGAGAATACACAGGTGTTTTGATCGTTAACAGTCCCAACGCAACACGACCACGTCAAACGGCCCCCTATAGGCCAACCGTAGTAAGTGTCCTTCAAAAGTGTCCTTCAAAATTCTACGTCAACCCCAAATGCGACCATACATTTTGTATGCGTCACACCTTTTTGAAGACGCAAGTAGCCAGTCTACCTTATTAATAATGGTTACCGCACTGTAATCATATTAACAAATTGGATTATGTAAATTATCTCTTGAATAATGTATATTACTTAGCCTATTGTTCATGCAAACCACTAGTTACATGAATGGATGTCCTGCATCAACATTAACAAAATTACTGTACAAATTATGTTCCTGCAAAAAACTTTGATATTAACTTGACTTGTTTTTTCACATCATGGAAAAGTCTGCCCAAGACACCATTATAATGGCGTATGGCTAACCAGTGGTGCCACTATCATTTTGAGGTGAATCTTTAGTGACTCAGGAGTGCGATTACCTTTATGACTCCATAATTCCAATTTGTATTTCTGCCATGCATGCTCAATATGCTGTGTATGAGCACCAGTCTCAGGATCAGCAAAGTTCCTTTTATGGCAGACAGAATACTGGCTAAATAGTTTCTTCAGGTTTGATAATTAGGCCCATGTTTATGACAGGTTATGTTGTCTTGGTTACTGTCATGTTGTCATAAAAAAGACATCCCAAACAATGTCAACCTTGCACAAAAAATGACATAATCAACCGAATGACACCTAATGACAACATTCATAAACGTTCAAAATGATTCCTTCATGTGTCATGTCATGGTTATGACAGTATCATGACAGTGTCATGTCACTCTTATGCACGCCCCTTCAAATAAAGTGTTACCAATTTCCATCTGTAACATTAAAGAACATTGTGCCCTCCCTCACTCACAAAAAACACAAACTGGTTTCATCATCACACTTTTAGCAAGTTTCATTCAGTCCAATTGCTAGCTACAACATTTATGTTGACGTTCTTTTGTTGAAATTAATGTTCGTTGTAACACTGAAATATGACGGAGCTATATGCCGATCATTAGCTAGAATCTCTACAATACTGATATACTAACTTTAGATAACATTCAATATGTTTCTTTATAGCTAGCTAATAGTTGTAAGTTCATTAAAATGTTCTACTTTTACATTGGACCACGACAGAAAGGAAAAGGCCAGTCCAATGGGGCTTTAATGTTTGCCTGGCAGTAGTTGAAGCAGCTGCAGCTAACCAGGATTTTAATGCTTTCAAATACAGGCTAAAGAGGGATGGGCAGTCCTACACAATAAACAAGTAGCTGGCTCACTGTACTAATCTAGTCAACCTCCTGAGAGACACAAGATTATCCTCCCTTTATTTCCCGTTTCTCATGCACTCTCTCTCATCTGATTATCTCTTCTCCAGCATATCCGGAGGAGTAAAGGTATTGAAGTGATTAAGCATTTTCTTCTCTTGATTTTATCCGGCACTACTCTTCTGTAAGCTAGCCGGCTAGCCGATGGGGGATGGAGGCTTGGATTATCTTCCCCGTTTGCTTCCTCAGTATGTTGACTTTTGTTTCATGAAATAGGCTCACAATAATTTATTAGACATACATTCACTGTTTTCTGCAAAAAGTATCAGGGCTTTTAAACATGGCTTCTCATTTAAAGCGTTCCAGTATTATAGCAATACATTTATGGTTGCTTTTTTTAAATGATGCAATATACAGTGTTGTTTGAAAGTTGGTGAACCCATTGTGCAATTATAGATTTTTTTGTGTAGTAGAAGAACATAATTACAATTGCTAATAATTAAAATTGCTTAAATCAAGCAGGTAAGTAGAATTACATGGGTTATAATTAGGTGCTAAATTAACCAATTAAAGAAGGGATCTTTAGGAAAGAGTTTGGGCAGGATAAATGGAGACAAGAAATCTGGACTATTTGGTGTTAGCCGTACAGGTGAATGCCAAACACCATGTCGATAGGAAAGGAGACCTCAGAGGACATCAGGAAGAGTGTAGTGAGAGCTCATCAATCTGAGGAAGGCTATATAACCATTCAAAAATAAATTGAGCTCCATCAGTCCACTGAAAGACAAATAATTTACAAATGCCTTTAACATGACTACAAATTGGCCTGGAAGTGGACGCCCTTTCAAAAAATCCCCAAGAGCCACAAGAAAGATAATAACATCTGGAGACGTGCTGACCTCTCTTGCTACATACCAGGATAATGTGTGTACTTAAACAATAAGAATTACACTGAATCAAAATGGCATTCATAGGTGGGTTGCTAGGAAGAAGCCTCTGATGTCAAAAAATAATCAAACTGCCAATCTTCACTTTGCCAGAGACCACCTGGACAAATCTGAAGGTTTTTGGAAGCCCATTCTCTGGACAGATGAGTTCAAATTTAAGCATGGTGGTGGGAATTTCAAGATCTGGTGCTGCTTTTCCTCTGGCCCTGCTCAACTACACATCAAGGGAACCATGAATTCTGAGGTATACCAGGAGATTCCTAAACAGATGTTCTGGCCAACTGTCAAGGAGCTAAAGCTGGGCCGACAATGGGTCTTCCAACAAGACAACAACCCAAAGCATTCAAACAAATCTATGAAAGAATGGCTCAGGAGAATGAAGATTTGTGTGATGGATTGACCATGTCAATCCATGTTAAATCCTGACCTTAATCTAATCGAGATGTCGTGGCAGGACCTCATTTGGCTGGGTTCTGTAAGGTGGAGTGTGCAAAAATCCTTAAAAAAATATCAGAGGTTGACTAGTGGCTATTGCAGACATTTACTCCAAGTTATCACTGCTAATGGAGGTGTCACAAGCTATTGAATGAATGGGTTCACATTTTTGCACACAAAATCTGAGTTTTCTTTTTTAATAAACCACTTTTCATAAATAATCAATGAAAATATATATGTTTTGTTCTTTATTATGAATTAGTGTTTGATACAGATTTTATGAGTTTATTTTAATTTATAAAAAAATAACGACCATCTCTGTAGGGTTCACATACTTTCAATCAGCGCAGTATATACAGTAACCCAACATTTCAAAGGCAATGAGATTGATGATATAGGTAAAAGGATATATTCTTTATTAAAAAGCTTGGTTCAGTAACATCAGCCAGTGTTGAAATGACCTTGCATGCATCCAATCTATTTCAGAAAATGTCCACATATTTTAGAATTAAATAATTATTTGAATGCCAATGCATAATGTCACTGGGAAGCCCTAAGTATACAATATATAGAAGTTAATGTATACTTTCTATATATTGTGCCCCGCTGAGTGAGGGCCCACTGGCCACAGAGGTTCAGGAGCACTGGAGAACACGTGCCAGGTGATCATGGCAAGGTGCTGAAACATCCAAGAGGCAGTTAGGAGGGCAAGCCCCACCTCTCCACATCTGACTCTCATGAAAGCCAATCAGGGCAGCTCTAAAGGTGAGACTAGGAGCTGGTAAGGACGAAGCAATCTACACACTAAAGGCTTGCATTGTGTATGTTTCTGCACTGAGGTCGATAAGCCAGGACCTCACCATCCGTCAAAATATTTCCCACAAGGCAGAGTGGCTTCCAGAATCCTCCATTGGTGTTTAGGTTAAACATTTCTTTCATTTTGTTATTCTAAGTTGCAGTTCAGTAAATAAAACAACCTCAAGCTTTACACCTTTATACATCTCACTGTCCTTGCTCTGCCCAATTCCACTGGTGGAGGATGTGGGAATAGTAGAGTATAAAAAGCTGTTAAAGTTCGAGGATGCAATGCAACCCACTCAGAGGTAATACAGTTGCCTTTTGCTCACATTGCCGAAAAGTATATTTATTTTTTTCCTGGTAGATCAGTGTAGTGTGCGAGACAGACATAATGGAAGAAATGTTCAACTAGCTCGACCAAAAGACTGGTCAGCAACTCCAGCTGACCCACCTTCTAGAATGCAAACAAGCAGACCCCCAGGCAAACCCAATCAGACAGCCTCCCTCCTGCTGACTAAGCTCAGCCCTCAACACAGCGTCAACTGAGCTGAGAGGGAGGGATAGGAGCTGGATGAATGGGGTTATGTCCTGGGGCCATACCTGACCGGGGGGCCTAGTAGGTGTATGTCCTGCCTCTCCGGGTGACTGATCACAACCACAGGCTCAAAGAGGAGATCCTGGCACAGCTGTGTCACTGGTGGGAGTCTCCAGTCGGTCACAAATAGCCCAGAAGCACCGGCTCGTTGAGGGATGGCTCTAACCCGACCTCATCTCCCTGGCTCAGGTGGTCAACCGATTGATGAGAGGAAAGTTGGGGCAGGGGGCCCTGACATGTCTCCGCAAGATATCTGATCTCATGATGTCGCCACCCCGTATCCAGTAAAAGATGAACTGTTGAAACACTGCTGGGAACAGGTCCTGATGTTAGAAGGTCAACTATTCACCGGTTACAGGTTGCCTTTCTCGTCCACAATGGCTTCCTGCATTCCCAGACACAAGTGAGTGACGACTCCTACCATCTTGGAACTTGCCCATTGGCCGCCTACTGGCTGGAAAGGGTATGGGACAGGTTGCATTGGCCTGGCATTAAGGCACCTAGGGAGTTTTATAGATGGTGCCCAGTGTGCCAACAAGCAGCTCCTCACCAGCATGCCCTGGCATCCCGAATACCACTGCAAAGGAGCTGTTTGTGTTTTGCACCCGAGTAGGCATACCTACTGTAAGGACATCATTACAGACCAGTGCACCCCCTTCATCTCTACAGGCTGATGAGGGACCTCGGATCTCTGCTCTCTCATTGAGCACATGCAGGACATGAGAGAATGGATAGAGCGTGTCCTCCTGGCCATCATCAGAGGAGCTATAAATGGCCTGCCCTCATCCGGGAGTTCTAGCAAGGTGATAATGTGGTAGCGTTGGTGTCAACCACCATCTGCAAATTCCTAGCCACCTTTAAGAGGCCCTACACTGAACCCATATCATTAAGCACTATATACACACAGAGCCAGGGATCGTGGTCCACCAGGGTCCCTACCGAAGCCTGTCAAAAAGAGGAGGTAGCTAAAATAAGGGCTGTGTTGTGAGTGTTTCTACAGACTGTGAGAGTAGCCAGGACAGAACCACCCGCTGAAACAAGTCCCCTGAGCTTGAGAAGCTACCCGAACCTTCATTTAGTTACCTCTTGAATTCTGTCTTAAATGTTTCTTTTCCTTATTCTGAGTTGTTGTTGTGTAAATAAAACACCCTCTGGCATTGCACTTTTGTTGTAACAATATGAAATTAAAATTACACTTGAAAAACTCCCAATGCATACCAACACTCCACCCTGCCTATATGAACACAAAGTCCTATAATAAATGCCATGGTGAAAATATACTCCATTATTAGTAGAGGGTTCTCAGCCGAGGGCTCTACATGTTTGGGAATGCTTGACATAAAAAAAGAGGATTGTCTATCAGTGTTGTAAAAACACAAGGGACATTGTGATAGGAGCTGGTTTACCCCAGTTTCTTTCATCGCTGTGGTGCAGTGCATTATTTTAGGAGACTGCCTCCTTGATGGAAACAAAAACAACAACACACATTCTCTAAGATGAAAAGCAACATTTTTATTTCAAATGTGCTTCTGAAACAGCATTTTCTTTGTTTTGTACTTTCTGCTGTAAAAAGACAAAGTTCTTGCCCACACGTTTAGCACTTTGGTGGATATTGAATGGGGATGATAATTTTTGGACTCTCTGACCTTCCAGGTGATGACAACTGGTTAGAGATGGAGGTTGGTAATGGAAGGTGACTCTAGAAGGAAGGGCATCACATCAGCAGACATTTTTACGAATTGGATGGTCTAAATATACAGTGTCCCCCACTAAATTTGGCACCCTTGGTAAATATGAGCAAAACAGGCTGTGAAATAAATATCTTTACTGTTTATCCTCGTTCATTCAAAATATTCACAAAAAATCTGAACTTTCAGTTGAAGTAAAATGATATGATGAAAAAAATGCATGTGAATTAAATATTTTGGCCAAAACGTGGTTAGATTTTCCTGCCGGACAATGATCCAAATCACACCTCAAAATCAGCACAAAAATGGTTCACTGACCGCATAATAAAGATTTTGCCATGGCCACCCCAGTCCCCTGACATAAACCGAATAGAAACCCTGTGTGATGAGCTGAGGAGGACAGTCCACAAGCATGGACATCGGATTCTGAAGGATCTGGAGAGATTCTGTGTGGAGCAATGATCTCAGTTCCTTTGCCATGTGTTCTCCACTGTTAACACACATTATAGGAGAAGACTCAGCTGTTATCTTGGACATTCTAAAAAAAACTGAAAATGTATTAAAATTAAAACAGTAAAATTCCTTATTTGAATAAGTGAACAGTATACAGTAAGCAAGTATTCAACATTAACAGTGCAACCTGATCTTTCCTTAGACACTAACGCCACCAATGCCTTGGTAGAAATTGCTGCTTCATTGCATCTCACATAGACCGTCTCACTCCCATCTATGCTGTGACTGGAGGTCAAAGGTTATGGATCCTTCCTCTTCTGTGGTCATCTCTAGTCACCCTGATGATTATTTTTCCTCCTCCAGCCATTAGACCCCTGCCAGCTTAGTCCATGCCCTGCAGAGACTCTTGTGCCTTGATATATTTGCCCTATTAGGCTAATAAATGAGTGGCTCGTGTAAGCCTTCTGCAGAGCTCTGTGGCTAGGGGCAAGCCGTCTGTCATTACCCCAACTAAATGCCATTTTAATAGACAAATTATCAAGGGAAGATAAAACAAAATAGAGGAAATCAGATTGATCAGTGTAGGAGAGGAAAAAGTGAAGCAGTAAAAAATGTGTCCTGTAACACCATGCTGGAGCAATGAAGTATAAAATATTGTTTATTGCAGCTTTTGTAAGTCTACTTTGTATTTGTATTACATGCTTATGTGCATATTCAGTGACATTTCAATCATTTTTCATACAGTATTGGTTGCATTATTTTCACTATTTACTGTATGTTCCGTGAAGGATGTGTTATTCGTACAAGATTGTATGCTTTATTTGGTGGGAAAAGCCTTGTTACGTTTTAAACCAGACAAGGTACCTGTGCATATGGGTGGACAGAGTCAGGCTCAGTCTGAGGGTGATGGACAGCAGTGTTTGTGTGTTTGTAAATGGATTTAAGTAGGAAAAACATTTCCAAATATGTTTTTCTTTTAAAACCTGGTCTGAACATTTCAGGGATGGTCCACAGCATTGGCAAACTACGTTGCCACCTAGAGCCACCTGCTGTGAGGATGCCCCAAACACCAAAATGGAAGGCGCAATTATGGAAGCTGGTTGATTCAGCAATTTGTCTCTGGTCATGTCAGTGACTGAGTCACTCAGTTACAAAATCTGTTCTGGGGCCCTGACTTCAGATTTTGTTTGTCATTCACATATTTCCAGTTAGTCAGATTTGTTTGAGATTTGAAATTTTTACATGAGATTTATAGTTATTCTATTAGCTATTTTGTAATGCCCTTATTCTATTTGCTATTTCGTAATGAATCACTGTTCTGTATATTACCTTGGAAAAATGAACTACCCCTACTAATTATTGCGTTCAGGTGTTTCAGCCACACCCATTGCTCACAGGAGCATTCAATCCAGCACATAGCTAGAATGGGGAAAAGTTAGGACAATTCTAATGGCCAGTGACTGACAGGGCCCATAAAAAGTTATTAGAACATTAGGTAAAAAAAAAAATCAACATTAAATTATTAACCTATACACCCATACCATTTTCATTTTCATGTTTTTTTGCTTTAGATAAACATCCAGAGCCTTTGTATTGCAAACTGTGCGTCGGGAGCTTCACGAAATGGGTTTCCATGGCCGAGCAGCTGTATGCAAGCCTCACATCAACATGCGTAATGTCATGCGTCGACTGGATTGGTGTAAAGCCCACCACCACTGGACTCTGGAGCAGTGAAAATGTGCTCCAGTTTCAGTGAAGGGTCATCTTAATACTACAGCATACAAATACATTTTAGACAGTTGGGTGCTTCCAACTTTGTGGCTATGGTTTAGGGAAGGCCCTTTCCTGTTCCAGCATGACTGTGCCCTTGTACACAAAACAGGGTCCATAAAGACATGGTTCAGTGAGGTTGGTGTGGAGGAACTCAAGTGGCCTGCACAGAGCCCTGACCTCAACCGCACTGAACACCTTTGGGATTAATTAGAACGGAGATTGCGAGCCAGGCCTTCTCGTCCAACATGAGTGCCTGACCTCACAAATGCTCTTTTGGCCGAATGGGCATAAATTCCCACAGAGGCACTCCAAAATCTTGTGGAAAGCCTGCACAGAAGAGTGGCAGCTATTACAATTGCAAAGGGGGGGGCCAACTCCATATTAATGCCCATGGTTTTGGATTGGTATGTTCAACAAGCTCATATTATGTCCACATAATTTTGGCCATATAGAGTACCTTCACTACAGTAGGTTGTGGGATTTAATGTTTCAACAGGTTTCCAGCATTTTTTAATTGTTTAAATAGTAACTACACATGTTTTGGGGATAACATTCTTAATTAATTTTGATACTTTATGTAATGTTAATTTTATAAGGCAGAAGGTATTCACCCAAATCATTTGGGTGGCTGTATTTTGTCAACATTACAAGGAAGTGACTTTCCAAACCAACCTCAGCTAAGGTAACCACTGACTTCCAGTCCCACTGTTCTTGTAATGATGTCACATGGAGGCAGGACCCATGCAGGGAGAATGGAGGAAATTTAATGAATGAAAGAGAACTGACATGAATGAAACCGCTCAAGTTCAAAATTTAAATGCACTGGAAAACAACGGTACATTTTGCTATTAAATATACCTTTTCAGCTAGCCCACCACCATTATTTATAGAGATGTATGGAGGTTAAATACTTTTTTTTGAGATTTAAAAAATGTCATGTATGGAAATTGTTTTAGACAAGTTGCAAATCGTGAAATTAGACTTGCGCGACGGACCAGACATCATGTAATACCAAAGTGATCAGAGGTAATGACTATTTTTCTTCACCAGAAGGCATGAAAGGTGGCTACAACTTTCTACTAAACACTTGAGAGAAGACTATGATCTGTAACACAAATAAAACATTTGTAACACACAGAAAGGAAATAAAACGTTATTGAAAAAAAACGTAAGGTGGCCGATAATAGGGGGTCGTATTTCTTAGGCCCCTCGCTAACCAACTAGCTAAACATGTTAATATTTCCACTGAAATTTCAGAAATGCTAATTAATGACATGCTAGTTAACATTTGTATGTCACTAATAATCATTAACATTGGCAAATTGATCAAATAATTAGAAGATATATTTCAAAACTGCTGTTGGCTATGCCGATAATAGGGAGTTCTACGCTAATGGTGCACGTCCATTGTTCTGGCACGCCCGCCGCCTTAAACAGATACATTAACTTTTTATGGATAGTGTCAAAGCCTTGTTGACGGTTGCTCATAGCATCACGGGAAGGCAGCAAGGCTGTTTCAGCTGTTCTGGCGTGTTCAGACCACGGTCAATATTATGCAAATGACTCCGAAGGTGAGGCATTTAAACAAGCGAGGGTCTTCTTTGTTGGTCCTTTGTTGTATTGCAACGGCACATTTGTTCCATGTGAAACATTATGCTACCAACTGGAGGAAAGAAAATTATAGAAGGGGACAAGTGCAATAATGCTTGTCTCTGGTGCGTTAGCACTGTGTTAATAAAATGTGCTGTTATTTAGCATTGAGTTGTTTGTTTTATATGGCAGCACCACAGCAACATGTTGCCTGCTGGCATGGTCCTCATGATAACGTGACTTTTTATTCTCCCCACGAGTGAGAAAAATTATTTTGATAGGTTTTGTGTAAAAAAAGTCCACAAAGAGATGTCAGCACAGCCCTCCCCTGCCGAAAAACAAACACCCATAAGTGGATACGTCCATAAGTGACCATCTGAGGGAAGGTGGCGCGTTTGCATGCAAATTCATGCTGGAACAGTGGACGTGCACCTTAAGCTCAACCTATGCTATCAAAAGAATTATATCAGACAGTAGATGATATCGTACTACAACATGCTCACATAAATAAAAGGATATTGTGAGTTGTAATCTTGTCCCCATACAACTGAGTCACACAAGTAGCTAAAGAAATGTAAACTCCTCTAGCAATTCTGTATTTGTTGACAATCCACATACCTTCAAAAACTGTGGGTTTTTACACCTAAATTTACAGTTCATTTTCAAAGATGGATTTTATTAATATTTTGGTATCTTAAACTTGGTTATGTAAGAAAAGAAATGATGCAGGAATGGCACTTGGTAGGTACAATGTATTTAGAGCAGATAGGTTGGATCGCATTTTAGTCTTTCTTCTTATGTCTGTATCGATTCCTAAGCAATTTGAATTTCTAGCCTTAGGTATTAAATTAGGAAACAATTCTAATATTACAATTGTTGGAGTTTATCGCCCACAATCTGCTAAGAATGCTATGCTAAATCAACTGGAAAATGAACCAGTTGGCCAAATGTATATCAAATAAAGTAATTGGCATTGGACACTTTAACTTATACTGACAGTCACATGAAGCATTTACAGTTTTAAGGATTGTTGACCTGAACTTAACCCAGCTAATTACGAAGCCAAAATTACTAAATTTAAAGGAGCCTATAAAGTCTACATTGACTGATAATACAAGTTTACTGACAATTTTCTAGAAAAATATATGCCAAGCATTGTGTTTCCACTAGATATCAGTGACCATTGCCCGATTTTATAAAATCACAATCTAGCACAGAAAGATATTTTAGAAATTCTATTTAGCAAGCTTTATTACAAGACCTCTATCAGTCAAGACCTCTATCTTGACTGCATTTCGGCCATTCCAGAGGCCAAACTAGAGCTAGAGTATTTCACTAGTGTATTAACCACTATAGCAGCATGCCTCTTATATGAGGATAAGAGTCAAGAACAGAGCCAACCTCTGCGTTAGTTCTGAAATATGTGATGCTCTCCATAAAAGAAGTGTGTGTGACGTCCTCCTCCGGCGTGGACCCGCTTCCGCGCTCCACCACTCCTGAACGCACCCCACGCTCAACGGCTCATGTACGCACCCCAGTCATCAGATCCAAATCACCCTCATTCTGAGCACCTGTGTCCCCACCTGTGTCTGGTTTATGTCCCTATTTAGTTCTGTTCAGTTCTCCCTAGCATTTGTGAGGTATTGTTTGTCACTCCATCATTCATTACTGAACCTTCTGTTTTCGCTTTCGCCTAGTGCTGTTCTTGTATTGATTCCCGTGTTTTGACCATCGCCTGTTTTGCTCCTCGACTCCGTCTCTAGCCTTGTGATTCTGCATTTGTTCGTGTCTTGTGATTTTGACCTGTACGACTGTCCTTCGCCTTGCCCTACCGGGAGTTCGTCTCCCTAATAAACCTCCTGCTCCGCAACTGGAATCAGTCTCTCTCTCTCCCCCTTTGCCCATTCATTACAGAATACCTCACCGTATGCATGGATCCAGCGGAGCTACACCACCGTCTACAGCAACAGGAGGACCGCATTGAGGCGTTGTGTCCCCTGCTCCATCAGGCCACCACTGCTCCTGCTGCTTCGTCTGGTCCGACCAGTCCACCTGCTGCTCACCCGTCTGTGGTGGCCCCGACGAAGTACGACGGATCCCCTGGTAAATGTAAGGGCTTCCTGATGCAGTGCTCCATCTACTTCTTACACCACGCCCAGACCTTTTCCGCGGATATAGAGAAAATCCACTTCATCATCTCCCTCTTGACTGGTAAAGTCCTGGGTTGGGCTACCGCCCTGTGGTCCGCTGACAGCCCCGAGATGAACGCCCTGGACCCATTTTTGAACCTCTTTAAGGAGGTTTTTAACCACTCCCTCACGGGGCGCAGCGTGGGAGACCAACTATGTGACATCCGACAGGGAGACCGAACAGCAGCGGATTATGCGTTGGAGTTCTGGACTCTGGCAGCCGGTAGTGGATGGAGCGAACCCGCGTTGTTAACCGTGTACCGCAGAGGGCTCACCAGGGAACTACAGACCGAGCTAGCCTGCCGAGGAGACCTCACGGACCTGAACCGGTTTATTAACATGTCCATCTCTGTCGACCGCTAACTGGCAGACCAGAAGACGCCACAACCACGTCCCTGTCGTCTGGCTGTGCCGCCGACCACCCCGGATCCCCAGCACGTTCCTGTGCCAATGCAGATCGGCAGAGCCCCACTCACGGATACCGAGAGGGCCAGGCGCTTCCGGGAACACCTATGCCTGTACTGCGGGGAAGGTGGACATGAGGTTAGGGACTGCTCAGCTCGTCGCTGGACCCCGCGGACAACCCAGCCCCACTTCCCGGTTCAGGTAGGGGTCTCGGCACTACTGAACATCACTAGGCAGCAATTATATCTGCCTGCTCTGTTGTTGCACTCAGGATGCACAGAATACGTAGCAGCACTCGTTGACTCCGGGGCTGCGGGCAATTTCATTGACAGCTCACTGGCTGCTAAACTGGGACTGACGCTTCACTCTGTATCTCCTCCTCTCAGGATTAACACCCTTAACGGGCAGGCTTTGGGAAGTGGCTATATCAGCCAACAAACGTCAGCCGTGACCCTTCAGATCGGTGCCCTGCAACCGAACCACTCATACTAGGCCACCCGTGGCTCAGCCAACACGACCCTTCCATCTCTTGGCGTCAAGGAGAATTGATCGCCTGGAACAGCCAGTGTAGAACCCAGTGTATGGATCTGCCCTGTTTTGCCACGACTGTTGAGGATTCCAAAGCGTTACTACCGGTCCCCATTCCGCCTGACTATGCCCAGTTCTCTGAGGTGTTCAGCAAGGAAAAGGCTTCTCAACTCCCGCCTCATCCCCCCATAACTGGGGGCGCCATAACGCCCATGGGATTCCTCCCCGGACTCCTGCCCCCAAAAGGGCGCATCTACACGCTATCCATACCTGAGACCCAGGCCATGAATGACTACATTGATGAGGCTCTACAAACAAGATCCATCCGCCCGTCTACGTCTCCGGTGGCTGCCAGCTTCTTCTTCTTGGGTAAAAAGGATGGCGGCTTAAGACCGTGTATTGACTACCGGTCTCTGAATGACATCACAGCAAAGAACCGCTACCCTCTCCCTCTCATTCCCACTGCTTTGGAAGGATCGGGAGGGCTCAGGTCTATACCCTACTCGATCTCCGCAGCGCTTATAACCTGATTCGGATCTGCGAAGGAGATGAATAGAAAACCGCGTTCATCACACCCCGGGGGCACTTTGAATACCTCGTCATGCCCTACGGACTGACTAACGCCCCGGCCGTATTCCAGTCTTTTATGAACCACATATTTCATGACCTCCTTGACCGTTTTGTCCTGGTCTACATCGATGACATCCTTATCTACTCAGACAATATGACCAACCATATCCAGCACGTTCAACAAGTCCTCAAACGACTGCAAGAAAACCATCTGTATGTAAAAGCTGAGAAAAGCCAGTTCCATGTCCGATCCATCACCTTCCTAGGGTCCGTACTGACTCCAGGAGGGGTCAGTATGGACCATAACAAGGTCACAGCCGTACAGGACTGGCCCACGCCCAAATCTGTAAAGGAATTACAGCGTTTCCTTGGCTTCGCCAATTACTATCGCCGGTTCATACGAAACTACAGCACCGTCGCTGAACCCCCTCACAGCTATGACAAGCCAGAAGGGTCGGAACCTGCTTTGGTCCGACGCAGCCCACACAGCCTTCTAACACTTGAAGGACCTGTTCACCACGGCACCTATCCTTCACCAGCCGGACCCTGATCTACTCTTCGTCTTGGAGGTAGACGCATCGGAAGTGGGTGTGGGGGCGGTTCTTTCCCAATGACACGGTTACCCTGCCAAGCTCCATCCTTGTGCGTTCTTTTCCAGAAAGCTTACCCAGAGCGGAACTATGACGTCGGTAACCGTGAACTTCTGACCATCAAACTCACCCTCGCAGAATGGAGAAATTGGCTAGAGGGAGCTCGACATCCACTTTTGGTACTGACCGATCACCGGAACCTAACCTACCTAAAAGAGGCTAAAAGGCTGAACCCACGGCAAGACCGTTGGGCACTCTTCTTCAACCATTTCCAATTCCACGTGACCTACCAACCTGGAAAGAAGAATGGTAAAGCAGACTCGCTATCTCGGCGGTTCGACCTCCCCTCGAGCACCAAACACCCCGAAACCATCTTGCCCTCTTCCTGTGTTGTCGCCCCGATTCAATGGGAATTCCAGACTCTCCTCGAGGAGGCACTACAGACGGAACCAGCCCCGAATGACACCCCGGCCGGTAAGACCTTTGTTCCCCCTGCGGTGAGACCCCAACTGCTGCAGTGGTGCCACACCTCTCTTGCCTCCGGCCACCCCGGCGTCACCAAAACCACGGACCTCATCTCCAAGACCTACTGGTGGTCCACATTGGCTGCGGATGTACGGGACTACGTACTATCCTGCCCTGTCTGCGCCCAGTCCAAGAGCCCCCGTCATCTTCCTGCAGGTGCGCTACATTCTCTGCCTACGCCTCATAGACCCTGGTCCCACATTGCGGGGGACTTCGTCACGGACCTCTCAGCCTCCGGCTACACCACAATCCTTGTCGCCATCGACCGGTTCCCTAAGATGTGTAGACTCATCCCTTTATCGCGCCTACCCACCGCCTTGGAAATGGCTGAGTGCCTGTTCCACCACGTCTTTTGCCTCTATGGCATCCCGGAGGATGACCCTCGCCCTCAGGGTCGCCCTCCTGCTCAGCTTCCGCGGTCGTCGGGAGCCTCCCGTGGCCGGGGGGATACTGTGACGTCCTCCTCCGGCGTGGACTCGCTTCCGCGCTCCACCACTCCTGAATGCACCCCACGCTCCACGGCTCATGAACGCACCCCAGTCATCAGATCCAAATCACCCTCATTCTGAGCACCTGTGTCCCCACCTGTGTCTGGTTTATGTCCCTATTTAGTTATGTTCAGTTCTCCCTAGCATTTGTGAGGTATTGTTTGTCACTCAGTCATTCATTACTGAGCCTTCTGTTTTCGCTTTCGCCTATTGCTGTTCTTGTATTGATTCCCGTGTTTTGACCATCGCCTGTTTTGCTCCTCCACTCCGTCTCTAGCCTTGTGATTCTGCATTTGTTCATGTCTCGTGATTTCGACCCTTGCCTGTACGACTTTCCTTCGCCTTGCCCTACCGGGAGTTCGTCTGCCTAATAAACCTCCTGCTTTGCAACTGGAACCAGTCTCTCTCTCTCCCCCTTTACCCATTCATTACATTGTGGAGTCATCAAAGGCTAGAAAAATAATTTCTAGATTAGACTGGCAGACTTTCTAGATTAGACTGGCAAAAAACTACTTCTATGTAAATATGCTACTGTAATTGATGTCCTTTCAAATTCTGAAGAGCAGTGCTGCCACTACAGATAGTTAACTCTGTACCTATTACTGATCAAAATGCAATTGCTGATGTCTTTAATTGCCACATCATTGCAGCAGGTGATCTTTTTGAAAAAAAGTTAATGATTTCTCTGATTTTATGAGCCAGTTCTGTTCAGAGTCTGTTCACTGAAAATAAGTTATTTGACTTGTTGCTAGTTATAGATGCTAAGAAAACCACAGGGGCTGATACGTTACCTACAGTCTTATTGGTTTGTTCTGTACCAACTTTCTCTGGAGCTCTATCACATATTTAATCTAGCATTAATTTCAGGTGTTATCCCTAAAGTTTGAAAAACCACTCGTGCTCCCACTGCATAAGCGGGAGGAATCAAGTGTCCTCGATGATTATTGTAATTTCTCTTAATTGTCATCGCCTGCTAAAATCCTGGAGGCATTGGTAAATAAACAGTTACGTTCCTTTTTACCCGAAATTTTGAACAGATTTCAATCTTGTTTCAGACTACAAGTACATTGGTTGTAAATTATTTGGAGAAAGCCTTGGATGAGAAATCAAGCTGTGTTGCTCTGTTCGTTGACCTGTCAACGGTGATCACTCAATCATATTGATAAAGCTGTCGTCACTGGGACTGGCCAAGGATACTAGCCTCTGATTTCAAAATGATCGTGGTGACAGAACCCAGGTTAACAAATGGAATTATTCCACAATTTTGAGTTCTATGTTGTTCACTCTGTTAGGAATTGTGCTGTTCATTTTATGGTGATGACACAGTTCTATAGCTTTAAATGACCCAAAAATGACTACCCTAAATGTTGCTTTTATAGAACGTGCTGTTTCTTACAAATACCGTGGCATTTGGTTAGATTAAAATCTGTCTTAAAACACACATTAATAAGTTAGTGAAAAAGCTAAAATGTGTTTCTATTATAGGAACAAATC
Organism: Esox masquinongy; assembly: GCA_016801175.1. Classification (NCBI taxonomy): domain Eukaryota; kingdom Metazoa; phylum Chordata; class Actinopteri; order Esociformes; family Esocidae; genus Esox; species Esox masquinongy. Next base: position 41,424 of record JACXGI010000684.1, read on the forward strand.
ATGTCTGTCACGTCAGCATAGAAAAGTTATTGTGTAAGCTACGTTTACGTCCCTGCTAGATTATGGTTATGTGCTATATACAGTATGCATGCCTCAGCGTCTGTACTGAAATCTCTGGATGGAGTCAATCATTTGGCCTTGTGTTTTATCACTGGTGCAAATGTTCATACATGTCACTGTTTTTTTTATATACATCAGTTGGTTGGGGGACACTGTCATCTAAAAGGGTGTTATTGTTTTTTCATGTAAGGTGGTCAGGCAAATTCTTCCTGACTATTTAACAGATAAAATTATTCGGAAGAACAGCTATTACCAAACAACCTCGATAGTGCTGGAGATACCGCAGGACTAATCAGAACTGGGTAAAACTTCTTTTGAATATGTTGCCCCACACTCTTGGAATGCTATTCAGAGTGATCTTAAGTTAAACGTTTTAGTGCCTATAAGAAATTTTACCTAGGCCTATCTTATAAATTATATTTTAATAGGTACATACTTTTTACTATACTATTTTTTTAAGTATGATTTTTTTTCTTATGTCTTATTTCCATTTTGTATGTGTTGTTGTAATACATAGCTATGTGGAAGAGACATGTTTATCAGTTTGTATAAACAAAGGTAAATAAATACATTTATGATAACTTGTGTTTTTGCACCTTGCAGTTCAGCTTCTGTAGTTCAGCTTATGATGTATTTTCTGGTTGGTAGTGACTGTCAGACCCATGCCTTCCTTCTGTTGAATGTTTCTGATCTGTTGGAGCAGTTCTACGTCTGTTTTTTTTTTGCTTTGATGGGCATTCTTTGGTTATCCACTGTTGAGGTCTGAGCCCTATGCCCAGGTCTACCTGGTAATTTGCGATTGTTGAGCACGACAGTGGTTTCTTTCTTAGTCTTAACAAACATGTCTAATGTTTTGACTGTCAAATCATTCTGATTTATCTGCCTCATGATGGCTAGCTTTACTTAAATGAACACTTATTTAGTCCTTACGTTGTCAGAAATCAGCAAGACTCCGAATGCAAATGGACAGCTTTGACTGCTGTCTGTAAATTGCCTAACAATGCAAACAAACATACTTGCATAGTAAAAAAAAAAGCTTTGAAGCCAATTGTACCTTTGTACAATTGGAACTTTTGGCTTTCTTAAATGGGTGAGGCTATAAAACATGCTGTATTTTATAACTGATTCATCTGATCAACAGTATGCACTTTAGTCATGATATAATTTAAAATCTAAAGTGCTGGAATATAGAGCCCACATACTGTCAATACTTTTGGAGTCCGCTGTATCTGCCAAAAAGCTTTACTGAATGTTAAAGTTTTTGTCCCTCCAGTGGAAATGTAGGTAATCTGTTGCCAGAGAGTGCATTCATCAGTCATTGCTACAGTAGCTGGGATGGCTATAGCTAAACTACTTCCAATGACCACCAAATTAGGCAATAGACTAGCTGAAACGTAGTGAAACAGGAAACAAGCAGTAGCTTCAGTTCTTGTTTTATGACACTTTCACAACAAACACACGTGTCTCATCAAAATATGTTGCTAGACACAGTATATTTTACAAAAACACTGAAAATGATCAATTCAGTTAGATATAACCTTGCATGATGGGGAAAAGACAGTCTAGATTGCAATTTCCATGACTATCCAATGTCCAAAATCGTCTTTTATCAGGTTGCATTTTATACTTGTCCTTTCAAGTAAACTACTGAAAGTGAAAATTTACAAAACAACACAAACACATACTATTGATGTTTTATCTCACAACCAGTGGCGTCGTTAGGCATGGTCATCTGGGGTTATAGCCCCGGATCTTTCATGAATAGCCCCGGATCTCAAATTGACCAAAATAATAGCCCCTGATCTATTCATCTGTAATTCTGATCACGCATTATGACAATGTATGCACGTACTGTAGGCTGCTAGCATGTAGCAAACGCTGTATTCATTTGACTGTACGAAGGTAGGGTCATTGGAAGGTCATGGCACTGTGAATTAATTTTCAGAAGGAGACAAGACAAGCCTGACTTTTATTGTCCCAGTAATAACCTAACAGCACATGTGAAAGAAAGGTCTGAACAGAGTTCCCACATCCAGACATCCCAACTCTCTCGGCTGAAATTTTTTCTGGTGCAAAACGAAGGACTGAGGACTGAACAGAGTCCCCACATCTAGTTTTGAGGAGAAACAAAAGTATACTATATAACTGAATTAATTTACTTTATTTTATGGTTTTTCAAGGAGGTTAATACAACCCCGTTTCCAAAAAAGTTGGGACGCCTCTGTTGAAGTACCGACCTAAAGTACTTCCGCGGGTTGGTTAATGAGAAGAGATTAAGAGGAGACAAAATCGCAGTGCCGGCAATTCTCTTTATTCCCCCATACAGATATATCTGGAGACAGTGTGGCACTCAGTCCAACAGAGTCTGACACAATCACAGCACACACAGTTCTTATTGCCTAAGCCCCCTACCCTAGATTTTCTGCTTTTCTGGGTAAAGGAGCGGTTCATACCATATATGGGTAAGATATACGTTGTTTAACACATCTCTCATGGCAGCTGCCGTCTTCGGGTTTCCCTGTTGTTATTCCAACCAATCGACTTCTAGCTCTAGCGTCTTCTCCCTTATTTGGCATTCTTCCCGTTTACTACAGAATACCAAGCGGTCTGTTCTTGCCCCCAGCTATTCTAGTGAGATTAGCATCCTGTCACCCCCTACTCTAATGCAAGTACAATGTTTCTTAGTTCTACTTAGCCTCTAGCAGAATTGTATGTTATCTTAATGCTATTGCCCCACACCTCCTAAGATGAAAATAAAACAGAATGCAATGATGTGAAAAACATTTATCCATATATTTAATTGAAAATAGTACAAAGACAACATATCAAAATATGTTAAAACTACGAAATGTTATTATTTTTGGAAAAATATATGCTCATTTTGAATTTGATGCCAGCAACACGTTTATAAAAAAGTTGGGACAGGGGCATGTTTACCACTGTGTTGCATCACCTCTTCTTTTAACCACACTTTGTAAGCGTTTGGGAACTGAGGAGACCAACTGCTTTAATTTTGAAAGTGATATGTGTTCACATTCTTGCTTGATATAGGATTTCAGCTGCACAAAAGTTTGGGGTCTCCTTTGTTGTATTTTAATTTCATAATGCACCAAATGTTTTCAGTGGGTGACAGGTCTGGGCCCGGTTTCTCAAAGCACTAATTATCGTAACATGAACGTAAGTGCCTCGTTATTTTATTAGGGATGTCCATGACAAATATTTTCACTATCGATAATTCCTCAGCAAAAAACGAGCATTGTCTCCCTATGAATTAGCAGAGATATGTCTGAATTGCCTTACATTAGCTAACGTCTGTGTCAATGTTTTCTGCCCATAACAACAAAATACAAAATGTAAGACCATCTAGCCAGCTATTTTTTATAGCCTACAGTCCCTTAAAACTATACTTTCCAAACAAAAGTTAACTTAATATATAGCCTAACAGAGTTACATTACAGTCTGCATTAAGTCAAACAAACCTACCCATGCGTTCCAGTGAATAAAAAATAGCCTTGGAAGGAAGCTTAATAGGAATAAATTATATAAAAATTATGAAAAAAACAACAACAATCTGGCTAGCGCATCCATAAATGCAGGATCTTAACGAAAATGTAAAGAATCATTGGGCAATGTCCATATTATTATGATCATTTATTCTTGTTCAGAAAAATTAGCATGTCCACGTGGTCTGGGAGTATTGTAGACGAGTAGGCTTACGTAGTCTGTAGACTATCAGGCCAGCAGCCAAGAAAATACTTTCAGCGGGTACAGATGTTGCGGGGATGTACAGGTATGCTTTTGCTAGCAGTGATAATTTCCTGTACTTGGCCAGATTTGTTTAGTCTATAAATAAGCCGTCATTACTGCTGCTAAGTGAGTCAATGGGTAGTACAGATTATTTTTTGTTACTTTCGAAAATTAGATTAACTTGTCGATAAATGCCATCTTTGCTCCGGACCCATTTGATGCCCTAGGCAAGATTTTAGCTGGTGCCATTGCATTGCAGCCAATTCCATCACCAATCATTGTGTTCATACACTCACACAGAAACTGCATAGCTTTATGTATTTGAGATTTTCTTTATTTTAGAAACCAAAAAACCCACAAAATAAAAACAGTATTAAAGAAACAAGTGGCATAAGACAAATTATAAATACTATATAAATAAGAGTATTGCACGAAAAAACGGTTATTACAGAAACCTTAGTGCAATGTGCATAATGTAGCATTGTTCTACAGCTTTACTCACCTTGCCTTTCTTGCAGCAAACAAGTGACATAAAACAAATTATAAATTAGAGCACAAAAAAACAAACTATATTATGCCTAATCTAGCACTGTTCTACAGCCTGAAACCTGAAGCCTTTTATTTGATATGGTACTCTGAGAACTCTGTTCTTACCTTATCAGTTAAAACAAATGGCCAGTCAGTAGGGTCTATTGGTGCAGCCTTTTTGTAGATGCCTGATGCTGCATCACTGGGCTGTGTTGAGGTAGAGGGGACAGGAGCACTTGATGCTGCATCAATGGGCTGTGTTGAGGTAGAGGGGACAGGAGCACTTGATGCTGCATCACTGGGCTGTGTTGAGGTAGAGAAGGGGTCTGGAGGTGGACCAGGATTTGCATGGGAGGGATTCAAGTATTTCAAAAGTGCATCGGAAGGGAGAAGAGGGCTATGTGACCACTGGGTGTTACATTATATTAATAAAAATGCTGCTAATGTTGATACCATATAATAATAACACCTATGTCACATTATAGTGTAACACAAATATCAACAGTAATTACACCTAGCATTCATGCACAAAACATGTATTCAATAGCTGTTTGCTATAATACATATAAGACTAATCAATAATGAAAGTGCAAAGGCTAACTATTAATTCCAAAAGGGGATGGGAAAGGAAAAGCATTTTAATTGACTTTCACAAGCAGGGCTAACATTGGCTAGCTAAGATGTCAATAAAAAGTTTGTTGAGGCAGATAGTGGATGGTTCGTGCAGCACACCTGAAAGAAAGTGTATTTCTCAAAATGATGTTATAGGTTAGGTTATTCCCCAAACACCTGAATAGTCTTCCCAACATTCCCTAATGTAATTTAAGGTAAAAGTAACTGACATTAACTCTAGCTAGCTATTTAAATTAGCGAACATTACCAGTATTGTCCAAAGCAAGCTAGCTAGTACTAGTAACACTGCTCCAACGGTAACTACTACGCAATAAGAAACTATTAATTCGTCACATCACATTACCTCTGTCCTTATCCCGTTTTTTCCTACACATCATTTTTCTTCCCTGGGCACCAGGGGTTTTGGTCTTTTTGACATCGTTTGAAGTAGGCTACTGACGCTAATTTATCATGTTTCACGTTCAGTCAGTGATACTACCTCCGATAACTGAACTCGCCCATCCCCCTCAATCAGGTATGTCTAATTATGAGAGCAGGGGGCAATGCTGCAGGCAACACAGAAAATATGGCCTAATAAGCTATGTAGTTATGTTGTTGTGGGGACTTTTGTTTTTTGTAATATTTCAAATTAATAATATTAAAATAGTATTAGTAACAAATTGTAAAAGTAAAAAAAAATCTTCCCTCATTAGGGCGCCCCTATGGTTGGACGGCGCCCCTAGCATTTGCCTATTCCGCCTATGCCACAGGCCGGCCCTGTCCAGACCACTCGTTAGTTCTTCGTAGTAGGCACATTACTGTTTTTGTGAAATACCGCCATCCTCAACATGCGAGGATCGCAAACAGTTATTATTAAAGCAATAGAAAATTATCAAACATGTAGACTTCAATTTAGACTAATTTATTTAAACAAATTATATAATAAGTCCGTGAGTGAATGTGAATGTAATTGAATGCAATTGTCAATTGAGGATAAAGAAAAAACGTAAGTAAAACAAGAAACAATTAAGAAAAAGTGTTCAAAAGAGTCTGAAACCCCGCATCATAGTCTACTCATAAGGCTACTGTCTTTGATGGATAAGTGCTGGTGCCTCTACCTTGTCAAGAAGAACATTGATTTCTTCAGCTCTGAACGTACCATTTTTATTTCAAACAATTAGAATAGATTTTTCCGACTTTGCTTTACACTCCAAGTTAATTGCTATGTGATTGCTATGTGTTGATTGCTATGTGACTGTAGTAACATATATTTTATATAGCTACCGGAGGAACTGATAATTTGATGTCATGTGATCGATTTCCGGATATATGATTTTGATTGGCTGAAGTCCACCCCATTATTTGGATATAATGTTTCGTCCACCATAAATTTCACTACTTCTTCGAGTTTTACATTTTCCTATTGACGCCTAAGTAGTAGTAGAATACATCGCCAGCGATATTATGCTTCTGATAAGTAATCAAGCTCTATCGAAATCCAATAGGCGATATTTTAAAACGTATTCATTGCCTATAGATCCATTCCAAACCCCAAACATGGCCTAATTTCTTTCCAAATGTAACACTTACGATGCACTTTATGAAGAGCGACGTACGTGATGGTTTGGGAAACAGGCGTAAGTCCGTTGTAACAAAGTCCATCTTAAGGCTACGTGTATCGTTAAACCGTTGTAAGCGCCACGTTATCGGGAAACCAGGCCCTGAGCTGCAGGCAGGCCAGTTTAGCACCCAGACTCTTTTTCTATGGAGACATGCTGTTGTAATACATATAGAATGTGGTATGAAATAAGCAAGACAATGCCTTCCCTGAAAAAGATGTTGTCTGGATGGCAGCGTATGTTGCTCCAAAACCTGTACATATTGTTCAGCATTAATGGCGCCTTCACAGATGTGCAAGTCACCCATGCCATGGGCACTAATGCACCCCCGTACCATCAGAGGTGCTGGATTTTGAACTGTGCGCTGATAAGAAGCCTGATGGTCCCATTCCTTTTTAGTCCAGAGGACGAGGCGTCCATGGTTCCCAAAAACTAATTTCCAATTTTAATTTGTTAGACCATAGGACAGTCTTTCTGAGCACATGCTGTAATTTCCACTACAGGATCGTGTCTGTTTTTATTGTAGTGCTGTTTGATGGCCCGACGATCATGGCCATCCAATATTGGTTGTTTGGCCTTCTCAAAAACCAATAGGTTTCTCTGGATTCTCTGAATCTTTTAAGGATATTATGTACTGTAGATGATGAGATCCCCAAACACTTTGCAATTTTACATTGAGAAACGTTATTCTTATATTGTTTGCCCACACAGTCTTTTACAGAGTGGTGAACCCCTCCCCATTCTCACTTGTGACAGACCCATCCTTTCTGGAATGATCTTTTAATACCCAATCATGTTACTGATCTGTTGCCAGTTGACCTAATAAGTTATGTGATATTCCACCAGGTTTTGTTTTTTTAGCGTTACACAACTTTTCCAGCCTTTTGTTGCCTCTGTCACAACTTTTTTGAAATGTGTTGCTGGCATAAAATTCAAAGTGGGCATATTGTTTTCAAGAAACAATAACATTTCTCAGTTTCAACATTTGACATGTTGTCTTTGTACTATTTTCTATTGAGTATAGGGTTTAAATGATTTGCACATCATTGCATTCTCTTTTCTTTACATTTTACGTAGCATCCCAACATTTTTGGAAGCGGGGTTGTATTATGGGGTAATATTAGTGAGTTCTTACTGAGCTCCTCCAATAAAAGAGGCTCACTCTGTATTATATATTAGGATTTGTTAAGGATAGACAAAAACTTCGCTGGCTACACGATTCTCTCATCTTTTCACTTGATGAAAAAGTCAGTTATCGTCACCTATATGGATAGTTATTGTGTCAGAGTCATTCACGAATGGCTAATAAGCTGTTAAAACAGCCAGTGGCAAAAGCCATACAGTTCATAGATGCTATTTGTGGTGGAGGTAAACTTAATAAGAAACGTTAGTCAGTTTAACACAATGCCTAATGGTGTCTAGCGAAATATTACTGGCTAATAAGCTTTTAAAACAGCCAGGGGCAAAAGTCATACAGTTCATAGATGCTATTTGTGGTGGAGGTAAACTTAATATGAAACATTACTCAGTTTAGCACAATGCTTAATGGTGTCTAGCAACATGTTCAAACTCACTGTGAAGTTAATGTGGGACAAAATGATCTAATGTTGAAATGCTATACCAACTCTTGACAGATGTATAGCTCTGTGGCGTAGTGGTTAAAGACAGCCTCTTACGTGGGAGACCTGGGTTAGAATCCAGGGAGGGCAACAACGATTATCACTCTTTATTGCGGGTCGCCTGAACTAGGCTTGTCTGGTTTTCTTGTTTTTTACTTTCTCCCTGTACATAAAATTAATTGCTTGACCTAAAGTTACCATGATGCAACAAAATTAGTTCTGATTTCATTGCCTGCTTTGTGGTACTTGACCAACACAATAAATAAACCATGTATTCAAGAGTGCGTCCCCAACCACTCAATGCTCAATATAAGCACATTTCTCTTTCTTCCCTTGTTTTTTGGCCTCTCAGTAAAACCATGGGTAGCATCACAGCAGTAAAGGTTAGAAGAAAATCACTGTCAGAATGCTGACGAGGTATCTGACCAATCAGCCACAAACTGTGTGCAATTTGCTCCAGATTGAAATGATGGAGGAGTGTGCAGTCAGGTAAGAGGCTGACCTGGGAGGGAACCACAGCAGGCTGAACAATATCCTTTTATGTTTTGGGATTTAAAAAGTACTGCTAGGAATTTATTAGGAGGCCAGGGTTTCAGAATAATCAGGCACCCTTCTTAAAAAATAATTGGGAATTAATATTTACTGACAAATAATACATTTTAAATCAAATAGAAAAAAGCATTTTGATTAGTTTTCTGTAGACATTTTTGAAAATAATTGTATTCTGAGAAGGCCTACATGTACCAAAACCTTAAATGTAATGCGTTTTATGTAATGTTTTTAATAATTATGACGTCAACAGTGAATTGGTGACTCCGGGATGCTGGCTTTCTAGACAAGAATTTCTTGTTTGGCAATCATGGAATTTAGCATGCTAACAATGTAACTGAGCCAGCCAGTCTGACATCATAATAAGGAAAAGTGAATGTTACTCCACAAGCTGATTAACTTGAGTTTTCACAAATTCTCTTACCGCTATTATTGTACTGTAAAAATGTATAAATCTTATCCAATTCGGATCTGGTAATTATTTTAAAAAATCAACACCATATCCGATTTTGATTGGTTGCTACAGATCTGAACAAAACCATGTCTGAGATCAGATTGGATCAGCACACACCAAAATGAATGCAAAATATAAAATAAAATTCTGCTTAATTGTTGCACAAACCAGTTAAATTATTTTGACTTTGCCATGAACATTAAAGGGGTAATTCATCTGCAGAAACACAATTCATATAACTCCAATCAATTCTGTACATTCTATTGGTGGGTTAAACATAATATGGAAAACTTTTACTTTCACTGTGAAATCTGAAAATGTGTAGAAATGCATATCTATTTATTCTAATGACTGGAGATGGAAAATAAAACAACCTCACTATTCATAATGTTTTATAATCAGCCAGTATGGGCACACTTGTCTAGAACACATCAATCTGTCATTATCATCATTGCAAAGTATTGATGTGACACTTGTTTCGCCTCCCCTCCTGCCCCAGCGCTCAGCGTCGCTGGCAGGAGTAGTCTATGTGTAGCCCTCTCTTCCCTTATCTTTTGTCAAGTATTATGCTTGTGTTCGCTGTCTGATAATAGGCCCTGTGCAAATTATTTTAGTCTTGTATTACAAATGCCTAGTTCTTATACTCTTTGTATTTCGAACGTCCAGCTCATTTGCTGTTAATATTTCTTCAAGGAAACTTAAGTTTTTGCCTGCAACTGCATCCAGTCTCTCCCTTGTTACACAACACTAGATTTTGTTTAAATTTCCTCAAAGTGCACACTGCGCTTAGTGCAATATCAGATTACTTATACTACGTCTTCTTCCAACTACCAGAAAAGCAAAAGCAGCCTGCGGCTTTCCTCACAGTCTCCATACTTCAGAGTCATCATTTTAATGCAAAGAGTTGGGCCACAGTACAGGCCTTTTTCTTGTGGAAGGCTCACGTTATCTCAAAAGGTAAAGCACGACAATAGAGATTGTAAGAGATGCCAGTGTGTGATGTTGTTAAGAGATATTGTTACGTTTAATAAAGTTATAGCCAAGTAATAATGTTATGAAAACTCTTGTTAATCTCAATGCATCTCTTGTAGTGTGAACAGGCCATACATTTCCATGAGACCTTTGCCCCAGCATCTCTCTTTCCTCATCAGAGACATCAGCCAGTTAGTAAGAAGAGGGGCACCATTTTGTAAAATCATATTGTAATTCTGTTCTCATAGTTTAAGTTTAGCCCAGTAGCTTAATGTTTAGCGTGTACCCTAGCCTTGTTTGCTATATATTTTAAAATAAATGTATTTTATATGCCGGTTGACACATTCACGATTTGCTCAGAAAATGTCTAATTCATCTTGCCTAGCTTGACAAATATTGAAATAAACTACATTAGACAAAATAACAAATGACGGATGCTAGAATTGTATTTAAATAAATGATAATCCATTCCTTTTGACCAAGGTTGTGTCAGGTATTAGATCCTACTTTAGGTATTCACAAGATTAGGTATTCACAACACCTGGAATACAGAGAGAAACAATGAGGCAGAAATGTTTATCTTCAAATTTCTTTCATTTTTATTTTGTCATCAAAATTTTTACAAAACATTTTCTGACAATAATATACTCAGAGGAGCCATATTTTACGTTTGGACCAGGTCTCCACAACACCGCTTTAGGTCTGAGTACATAAAAATAACATATTGAAACAAAAACAACAACAAACCAACTACAGAAGAAAACAATGTAGCGCATATTTACATCCCACAGAAATAAATGCCCTCTCTAGAAGAGGGGGAAAGAAGGAATTCCCATAGAAATTAAATGGAAAGACCATAAGGATATTTTTGGGAGGGGGGAATGTTGAGAATCTTGGGCCAGAAAAGGAAAAGAAATTATAGTATAATATTGCTTTCGGTCAGTTTTACTGCAAGTTCAAATATCAACATTGACTGTGTCAATAAAATTAAGTCTATGTGACAGCAGCGTTCCTTGTCTTTATTTGTTAACAGAAATCAAATTAAGGGTGCAAAAATGCTTTGTCAGACCAACATAAAGTATGATTAAGACAAAGGTTAATGTATATGCTTAGTTTTAACTCTGCAGTTTGGCAAAGCGATGCTTACAAACTAGGGTTAAGATAATAGGGGTTAAAAGGTTAAAGAATAGTGTATAACAGAGCTAATGTGTAACAGCATGGAACAATAGCAATCAATAGGGAGGAAAAATATTGGCCTGAACATCGGTAATGGTGACACTGATTGAGGGGAATTACAGGAATGTAAAAGCTCCTTCTACTGTACTGTATGCCTTAAAGCTATCCCACTATGGGCCCTAGAGAATCCCTACGCTGTTACTGTATAACTCCACTCTGGGCCCTATAAAGTCCCTTTACTGTTACAGTATAACTCTCTTCTGGGCTCTGCAGAGTCCCCAGCCATTGAAACTGCAGTTGCTTGAGGTGAACTGGAGGGGATGTGTTGTGTTGATAGCAGCGAGGCCGAGACACTGCAGAACACTGAGCTGTGGTCAAATCCAAGGGCCAGGTTTAAAATGGCACAAACTCGGTATGTACCCGCAAGGACAGAGCCTGGGCATCAAAAGCCACGGCACATCAGCGGCAGATGTTGGGCCCAGGGGGTGGGGTGGGGGGGGGCAGTACACAATGATGAGACCGTTCACTGTGTCCTGCATACTCAGCCATGTGCACCAGGCGTGATAAGACTGCACACAGGCGGATTAAGAAGATAGGCAGGTGTCTGTGTGCCGGATGTGTATATGAGCAACTATGTGTAGCAAGATGTTAGGATTGCATTCCCTAGTGTGCATGGGGCACAGAAACTTAGTTCTAACCAAATACAGTACAATTCCTGTTTTTTTCACCCCATTTTCATTCCTTATATTCAAAATAAAATCTTTCTATTCCTCCTTTATTTTCCCGTTCTCTCTTCCCTCATCTCTCATTTCCCCTAGAGATTTGCATTTAGCCATTCCTCTGAGCATAAACACAGGAATATGAAAGGCTTTTTAGCAATACGTCAGACCTTCATTCACCCCCCTTCAGCTAAATCTGTTGCCAGCAGGGATTTGAGCTCAAACTCTGAGGGTGGGGGAAGAAGAGGGAACAGAACTCAAAACAAACAAAGCAGAGGAAAAAACAAAGCCTGACGGCGTTACTGGGCTAGCACAGACGTTCCTAAAGTTCAGCTCAAACATGCACAATTTGCATGCATCCCCTGTACTAAAAGCCCCTATACAGCATGGCATTAGAATAATGGCACAAAAGACTAGTTAATGCAAGGCAGCGGGGTCTGTTCATTCCAATGGTCTTGTCAGTCCTTATCTTGGATAAAAGATAATGGTAAACCGATTACTTATTAGCGGTTAATTTAATTGTGATCAAAATGACTCCATTTCAACTTGTAATTACAAATTGTGGCAAAATCGTTCAGACCATTGCTAGACTGGTGGTGTGAGTACTGCTCAAGGAAACATAATAATGTAATTAAATAATGAAGACTGGTCTACAAACTTATCAGGATGTCGATAAAAGAGGAAAGAGTCCCTCTGGAGTATAGCCTCATAAAACACGTATCTCTTTCTGCAGTGTCCATGGGGCTGGAGCAATCTACTCTGGAGTTTAAGGGCTATGTGAGGGTCAGTGAGTAGCTGGCTTCAGAGACACCAAAGTGACCAGTGAGTGCGTGTGTGTGTGTGTGTGTGTGTGTGCGCATACATGTGTGTGTTTGTGAAGAAATGTGCTTGTGGTTCTAGGGCATGTCAGACAGGAAATAGTCTAGCTCCATAATGTCTGTTTCTAGTTCAGTGCACACCCTAATATCAGTATGTGGTTTTCCCAATCGTCAGCATGCGGACAGAAATAGAACATTATAAAACAGGCTGACCAAAGTCACCAAAGGCATGAGATCCAGGCCAGGTGGATTGCAGGGGGTAGGGGTGGATGAAGAAAAAGGCCAGACATGACAAGACATAGATTGAACTGAGTGTGGGATGTCCCATTTGTAAAGACATTGGCACAACATTTATTACAAGGTCATCTGGAACGAGAACTGTAGTCAGAAACCATTTTGAGTAAACCAACAATTGGTATGTAATATGTGGGGCATATCTCAATCTACTAGTTCACCAGATCATGATATCATTATCAAAGCATTATGTGTGCGTTTGCTTGGGGTTGGCAAATTAGGAAATGGAACAATGTTATCATGGCACAACAAGAATGCCCTTTCAAAATATCAATTTCAGAAGAATGAAGGACTCCAAAATTCCCTGTCATATAGGTTTCTGGTTAGGGGATGTGACTCAGAGACATGAGTAATAACTTCAGTAATGGACAACCTCTGCAGAAATAGTGACATGGTGGAGAGTGCTGGCAGCAAATAGAAAAATATTTATCATTAAAACAAGACGAGGAGAGCATTTGGTGGGAATCTTCACCTCCCTCCTGAAGCACTCTCCTGGACAGACGGCCTCCCTCACAATGGGTTTTGGATAAGGCTCCTCTTCTGGCCACAAGCAGTTTGTGTTTCAGAAGAAGCAGAATACTTAACTTGTTCCTTATGATTGATATATTTACACGTTAAATAAGTCCCAATGTTTTTTTTTCTCCTTTTGATTGAGTGATTTATAGAATTTATTGACATCTTTGATCATTTCAAAAAGTTTCACTTTTGCACCGTTGTCGAGAAACATCACAAAAGCAACAACTGCTGTCTCCCGGGACTTCCCATCTTTTTGCCCTCTTACGCACTGTCCTTCCTGGGCGGACATGTACTGTAGGTGGCCTGGTGTGCTCCCTCCTCCTGGTTCTCCTGTCTGTGGCAGGCCAGTTATGACCACAAACTATTTTCCGGACTTAAAATATAACCATAGTGTGTTATTTGGACATGGGGAATAAGGGGGGGGGGGGCATGCCCATTGAAAGCAAACAAATGTTCCAGTCCTGCATCATCAGCATCCGTCCATGGTAAAGGATGTGCAATAGTGCCCATAGGTGACAGACAGTGTCCACATTTATCTTGTTAGAGTCCGAACACAAGGCCCACTGGCTAACAGAGGGCTGTTGTTAACAGGCAATATCCATCCCTAGAATGACAGTCCACCGCAGTCGATGAGTTCATCTGGGGGTCAAAGGATTCATCTGGAGGTCAACATGTCAGTTAGTCAGCCAAACAAGCCCCCATGAGGCACTGGGCCCTGTGTCTCCACTGGCTCTGAGGGCGTAAGGAGGAGAAGGCAGCAGAGGATTGGCCAGCAGCATACCTACGTTCCTCTCAGCTCAGTTACACAAGAAAATCAAGCATTGTTCGAGAAAACAAATATATAAATATGGCTTGCTAGGCCTTTACAGATGGTCAGAGATCTAACCAACTCCTTGACCTCCCTCAATGACCACCTTGTTCATTGCTCTGCCTAATTTGATCAATCTGAGCATAGCACACATTGGCATTTAAAAGGCTGTAACTCTGCCCTCACATTTCACTCACAGATTTTTTTTTTTCATTTCAAAGAATTTAATTAGATGTATACTGTATCAATCCCATGAGTTACCCAGATTATAGATGGCATAATCTATGGGGGGCCCACTCAAGCCAGATGCCAAATCTTGATTCCCCATTGCACATGCTTCCTAAATGTCTCTATTGGACTACATCAAATTAACTTTTTGTCATTTGGCAAACCGAGTAGGCTCCCAACTGCAGACAGAGAGTTGACTAGGCAGCCTTTGTAGCAGAGCGTGTGGTGTGGTTATACATACTGTATAGAGACGGCAGATGTACATTTATAGAATGTACACCATCTATAGCATGTATTTAATGTGTACCAGTTTTGTTCAGAAACAAAAACGATATAAAAAAATGTTATGTACATCTAAAAGAACAAATCTTTGGTACGACGTGAGCACATTAATAGAACTCAGTATGAGACAATGACCTCCATAGTTGCAATTACAGAAAACACAATATGGAAATGATACAACGCTCTACTTGTTTTCCCTCACCATGACATTCTCCTGTTTTGAACATTTGCACATCTTAATAAAATAATGATTCCCATAAGATAGCATTATGACCGCTGACTGGTAATTTTACTGCGAGTAACAGCGAGCTTTTGAGCTCTGGTAAACATTATTGTGTATCATGATGTTGTCTCTTGCTTTATATCTCCATCATTTCTGTCCTCCGGAAACCTTGTTTATTGCACATTTCTTTCTCACTCCTCACACAGCATGAGAGAACTGTCATTATCCATTCCTTGGAACAGGCACCCTACAGTGTTGTCGCTGCATGGGCCAGAGCTGTAACCAAAGCGATGCTTTAACGTGTCATGCATGTTGCATCACATTTCAATTTCCCAGGAGCCAGGAGGATGGGAGCAGGAGGGCAGCTTTGAAGTGTTTGGTAAAAGAAAGAGAGAGGATCGCAATATTCCCAGTACCATCATCCTTCATAATGGTCGCGTTCCCTGTGCCAGATGGCCTCGAGCCATATTTTTAAAATTCATCTTTTTATTTGTTATCCTCTCCTCACCTCTGCCCCCTTGTGGCCTTTACATGCCAGAGTGCTGAGAAACACCCTATAGAAACCCCCAACTCCCTCTCCCTCTACTCAAGAGTCATGGTGGATCTGTATCACCCCTGCCCGCTTCAAAAGTCATCCTCTTGCTCCAGCCATTAGCGTCCGAAGGTAAGCGTGGTGCTGCGTTCTGGGGGAGGGAAGGGGCCACCAGGGCCCTCGGACGGGGCTCTGAGGATGGAGGGTGGTGAGCGAGGCCCAGGCCCCACCCCAACAGTGGCAGCAAAGGGCACGGCAGGCAGCGCTACAGTCTGTATGGTGGCCCTGTCGCGTGGCCCCAGCTCCTCCAGACCCTGCGGGGGGCCCTCATAGCCCATGTTGAGCCGCAGGGGCTGATGGGCCTGGCAGTAGTCCACAACAGGCTGCTCATACCGGTAGTACGCCAGGGCGCCCATCTGGTGCGGGACCTGGGTCGAGTAGAGAGGGAGTGAGGGAGAGGATGACGTGGAGATTGAGAGTTGTAGGGGAGAGGAATTAAGGGAATTTTAAATGAGGCAGGAGAAAGAAAGAAAGAAAGAAAAAAAGAAATGAGAAAAATTAGTGTGTCAATCTTTTCTTGACATCTCTGAGCCCTCTTTGATCAAATGGGCCACAAATTATCATCAATAATTATGTCTGCTATGTTTTACAGCATGTCAAACAGCAAGTCATTTGTCAGAAAACAACTAAAACTAAAACAACAACAGCCATAATGAATTCCCTAAATGTCAGTTAGTCAGTAAAACTTTCAGTGTGTGTGGTACTTTACCGCCCAGTAATATAAGAATTACCAATGGGCTGTCATCACAGTGAGTACCAGGACCATGTATTCAGGGCTCAGAAAGATGGGCAGCGAGGCAAGTGGGGCAACAGCAAAAAAACAACACAACCAATGTGAGCGTAGTGTCTGTCTTATATGTATACAGGGTAAACTCCATTTGCCAGTGGCTCATGATGCAAACCGAAATGGCACAATGCACATCTCATGTTGATACACATGTTCTAAATGGCATGCGTTGTACTGGCATGAAGAGAGCATCAGTGTTAACTACAGCAGAGGATAGAAGCTAGACAACTAAGATGACATGAAATCAGTCACACACACACACACACATACAGGATGTTCACTGCTCTTACATTATTCTCTCCTCATACAAGCATAGTGACACAAGCCAAAACAACTGTGCTCTCTCAGGCGCCATGTCACTTGTGTCAGCGCCAGGAGCACTAGTCACATCTGGTGCTGTGTCAGATCTCCCATTCCCTTCCCAACCAGAGCACTCTGCCAAACAAACAGATGAGCAACTTCCAGCGTTTTCCCTAACTCACTGCCTGAGTTCACTGCCCTATCAAAGGCCAATTAGTGGAGGTTGAAAGGGGCCCAGAAACAGCGGGTAGAGATGGCAGTCGTAGGGAATTAAACACTTGTGCCTGACAGGGATGACAGATGATCAGAACTTATAATGGTGCCTGAGACAAAAAGTATATATAAAAAACAATAGGAGGCCAAGAAAGTAAACAGGGAGCAATAACAAAATGACAAGGGTGCTTGCTGTCTTTTCTAGGGGGATGATGGGAACAGGGCACAACAGGAAACGCCTCATAAATCCATCATTTCTATCAGTTTTTTAGTCTATCGAGTGATCAGAGCAAAACTCAAATGAGCCTCCATTTTAGATATCAGAGATTCAAGGTTTGCGCAAGAGTAGAAATCATGGACCCAGTCAGCTGTGCAAGATCAGTCATCCTTTAGAGTGGAATAACAATCAGTGTAGCCTTTAGCAGTGTTGGTAAAGGGAACAAATACTGTATGTACTCGATATGGTGGCTAAGGCGATTTTGGTTCCAAATTATGCTTAGTTTGAGCAGTTCCTTCTGGAACAGGAACTGACTACTTTCATTTTTGGACCGTTTTGTCATAGAAAGATATAGAATTATGCTTACTGCCAATGTTCCTTCTAAGTTGCAAAAGTACTGTATGAGGCCACAAACGTCTACCAAGATTGTTGGACAGAAGAAATGCCAGCACACTCAGATGCACAACATTCAACTTCACTCTGATCTTTCAGTTTGCACTATATAGACTAGATCAAGGATTTTGACTAATGTGAATCAATATAATATCAGCCCTGAGGCAATGCAAACAAAAACAAAAATGTAGTATTCTCATTTGTGCACTCGAAGTTATTACAGAAATCTCACAACTTTAAGTTTCAATTCACAAGAACAGAATGAGCATTGCTTACTGCTGTCAGAAAGAAATAATATAAAATATTACACCCAGATCATTTGTATGTAGGATGGCTTATACATTAATTTGTAAATATTGCAAGATGCAAATTGTATTCAGCCCAGTCACAAGGCAACCATCAGTCAAGAACCTGTGAAACATTAATTGAAGAGCATGCAGCCAATACATGCCTTTTACAATGTTTTAAATATAGTCATGGGAAATGGGCATGTTTAAAAATAAATGGCTCCTTCTACAAAAGAACTCTATAATATCTGTAGTTTACCAAAATAATTCAGCAACTCCCAAATATACATACTGAGCAAGAGTAGCCTGTTCAAAGTCCAAAGGAAAACAAGAGAGAGGCTTTTGGAATTTCACCAGTGACTGAGCTTTGCTTCTCAACATTGGGTGAGTCATTGAAACTGGGAAGCCTTTCAGCCCTATATTTTCAGTCTCTGTCAACGTGCTCTGGCTATTGATGGGTAAAGGTCATTTTTGTTGATCTCACTTTATTAATGTCATAGTAGCCTGTCATTTTAATAATTTCAGCAGTATTAAAAGATTCAGATACAAAAAAAATGATGTCTGAATGTGTTTCAGTATCTCAAAGTCCCCCAGGTCACCCCGCTCTAAAGCTCAGTTTTTGGCACCACCCGATTTACACATTAAGCACTGTTTCCAATTCCTGGCTAGGCTCTAAAGTATCAATCCACTGAGCTGACTGGTAACAGCTTGGGCTATGCCAATAATTACAGCAAACAAACTAGCATGCAAACAAACACTATACACACTACTGAGAAAGTATGAGAAAGATATCAGAGAAAGACACCCCACCTCCCAGCCTCTCTCTGTCTCTCAAATGGACTCCATTAAGCTAGACCTACCGGTATATTCATTACATTATGGGCACTCAGCGGATTAATCCCCCCTCTCCCTTTTGAGTCCCTACCCCCTCTGCTCCCCAGATCCCCTTGCCTTCCCAGGTCCTACAGATTAATTAACGGATATTAACTCCTTACCATTTCAGTGGATTCTGTCAAATCGCTGGGACATAAATCTGGTCCACGTGCCACGAACGTGCGCGCGTGTGGGCATGCATTCTTCTATGAGAATGTAGTAGAGCTCAGATGGACATGGACTAACACACAGTTTAACCCAGTCTCAGCCTTTGATGCAGTTGTGGCAGACCCCCTGTGTGGTCATGGAGGCTTCTGTTATACCTTGTCCTACATCGAGGAAAACACCACTCAATATCAAGCAGCTATGGTGGCACTGAGCTGCAGGGTAAACTCGAGCAATATACTGTGCTGACCCCTCTTTCTCCCATTCCATGTATCTGACCACTGTATTTGCAGAGGACATTCTCACATTTAGCGTTAGGCAAAGTTACAGGTCCTACCAACAATATAATCTCACACCCTGGTAACCTGCAAACCAACACCAATTATTTGGTTTTACATGAGTCAAAATGTAATCAAGTCTCTTGCGTGAAGAGTGAACTGTGAATAGTTTTGGTTCTTCGGCCACACAGAATCCCAGTCCAAAGTTTGGACACACCTATCAAGGGTATTTCTTAGGTTTGACTATTGTCCACGTTGTCGCATAATAGTGAAGACATTAAAAATATTAAATAACAGATATGGATAAATGTAGTACCCAAAAAAGTGTGGAACAGATCGAAATATTGTAGATTCTTCAAACTAGCCTCCCTTTGCCTTGATGACAGCTTTGCTGACTCAACCAGCTTTATGAGGCAGGCACCCACGCAGTCACATGAAGATGCTAGAGGGCGACGAGGCAAGGCAATCATGTTCAATTACTAATCTCAAACCAGGACAGTGCTGGCCAATTGAATCACCCTACCTCATCATTGTACCACTTAGGGCCCTAGTTTACCATTTTTATTTAAAAAATTAATTATACACACCTGGGAGTTACTACGTGGATGCACACACTTTTGTTTTGTTGCACAGCCTTTGGTTGCAGAGCCTTTTAGCTAAAATAACTGTCAACATGCTTTTTGTTGCCATGGCAATTTGGCACCACTTTTTGGGATCTACTACAATTCTTCCAAATTTGAGAGGTGCTGTTCACCAACTACAGGTATTTTACAGTCCAAAGTTTAACCCAGTGTCCCAACATCAGTTGGCAATGACCTCTCACACATTTAAAATCACTAGGAATGTTTAAGAAGAGATAATGCATAAGTTCATCGTTAGATACTTGCAAAAATATAAAAATGCAAGCTGGAATGATCATTGGGAAACCTAGTACAGATCTGAATGAAATCATGGCAAGAGCTGAAAACAGTACTTGGTGGACAGCAGCCCTCTAACCATGACACATTAACACAAGTTCACTGCCAGAAAGTGTCCTTGCCTTTATTTCTGCCAATTTAAATGTTAAATCTTACAACATTGTGCATGCTGAAAATGAAATATATGTACTTTGTAACCAATTATTGCTTTAACAATTTATTTGAGGATAAATTATTTTAGTCATGTGCAAGTTTGTCTATATATTTGGCCGTAGCTGTAAGTAGATGACCTTATTACATCTGAACAGCCTTATCAGTGCTGGTATTCAGGAGTCTGGGCCATGTTCACAAGCTGACAGTGCCTTCAAATGGCAAGGGCTTTTATAAGTCAAGGGCAAAGCACCTAGGTGTAATTTATACCCCAACGTGTCCTTGCATATAGACACCTGAACTTTATTTGATGTCCTTTTTGAATTGTAATGTAATATGTAGGCTCAAATAAAGTACAATACAGGGTGGGAGGGAAACATAATAGACAATGATAGAGACAAAGAGAGAACCTGTCACACAGCTGGCAGTTAAGCAGCATATCTACTACAGCAGTCTGTGGCATCAGCGTTTTGGGACTGAACTGTCCCCTCAGAGAGGTGGATTGGAATGGATTTAGGTGTAAATCTCAGACCGATAAGGAGGGTGTGATGGACCATCTTAATTGGCTTAAATTGTTCTCTAACAAAGAAAAAAGAATCCTCATTAATATTCAAGTTGTATGCATATTTTTACTGTTTTTCTCCTTTAACCCCTTATAGCTTTGAGGTGTCGCAGTGCCACTAACAAGAAGTCCCCCGTCACAAAGTCCATGAAATGTAGTTTTGCAGAGTTTTTCTGCAGCTGGAAGTACTGTTTCTTTTTCATTTATGACGACTAGGGATGCTGGTGACAGTGCCGGGGGCAAAGACAATGCAAATGATTCCCTTGGCTTTAGGAAAGCTTGGACTGCTTTGCCAAAACACTTTTATCCTCTCAGCTTCGACTCATCTGTCTGTATAGCTGGTAACTAGGATACTGTATAAAATGAGAGAGGAGGAGAGTGGACCCATACTCATGCATTTACAATGTGACCTTATATTTCTAGGTAGTGTCAAGAACTAGGTTGTGAGTGGGAATCAGGCACATTGATTGTCTGTGCTGTGGAAGGTCACACTCAGAGGAGTATATCCATCAAAAGTCCTGCTATCCATTATAGGCAGCAGAGTGAACAGAGACTAGAACACTTTTAACTGCAAACAAAGAAAATAATTTGGAAACACATTATCATAATTTCTGATATCTATATTTAATGAATGTAATTCATTTGTTGTAAAAATACTTCACTTACACTGATTATACTGAATAAAAAGCATTGTGTCCCAGAGTGCAGTTTTGGTACAGTACCTACTTAAACTGCCATCAGGGGTAAAGCTCTGTTGTTATAATGTGTTTGCAATGTGAGTCTCTGTGTGTGTGTCTGTCTGTCTACAGTTCTGTAAGCCTATATATGTGTGTCACAGTGTTGGTCTGGAGTCTGCAAAATGCATGTTGTCTTTTACCCTGTTTGAATGACTAATCTTAATTCAAACGTAAGTCAATAGACCCAAAGTTTGCTTGGAATGCCAGAATGTGTCAAATTTCAGCTTTTGACACAACTGACAGTTAGATACGGGGAGGTGTTACTAAAATGAGCTAACTGCACAATACATGGCCACAACAGAACATTTTCTAATGTCATAATTGTATTTTTTGTAATATGCTTGAAAATGCCCAGATACCACGCTTATTTTGTTTCATCATTTAGCATAATGTGCATAATTGCATACTTTGTATTATTTGGGGATTTTTAAACTGTCCTCAAATTGTTTCATAACATGGGATTTCGCCCCCACTGTGTGCACTGCAAGAGGGTGGCTGGGTGTCTGGTTAGCTAGAGCTCTTCCAGTAAACATCATTAATGATCACAACTATTTCATAGGAGCCTACATCTTTGCAACTCAGTCCAAGATGTGGTGAAAGAAATGGTAAACTGAACGCTTCTCATGTTTCGATTAATATTCATCTTATGTACGTTCGGGATCTATGTGATTGTGTGTGAGCTCTACCGTATGTTATCTTAACGTGTTGCTGTAGGCATACTTGGCTAATGCTTGTCCCAGTTTCTCTGAAAGCAATACTTTCCCATCTATTTGTTTATAATAAAAAATAATGATTTGATGTATTTTCAATTCAAAAATGCACTCAAACATCTGAGCAACAGTATGCTAATAAAAAAACTTAAAAGAAGAACCTGAAAACAGCCCTTGCAGCTAACACTTTTATATTGCAGCTTAGTGTCTGCTTCTTAGCCTTCGTTAGAACATTTTGCTTGACTTAACTAAAAAAAAAACTATACTCCATATTATAATAACGGATTACTTTTCTACATCGCTATTGATCATCTCAAAACACATCAAAAGCAAAACACACATCATGAATAGCCTAGCTATAGGTGGCTAGGTCAACAACAGAGTGTATATTAAGCGTTAATTTTTACCTAGGATTTCAGAAATGGAACTGTGCATTAATATTGTGAAAGTATTAAATTCATGAAAAACTGCAGCCTTTAGGTATAAAACACATGGCGAGTGGCATATACAGTCCCCCGATCCCGTGAGAGAAAGCACATTTAAGGAAAACCACAATTTCAGACACCTGTGCTAAATTAGCCACTTCCACCATTTAGGCATCCAATGAGTAATACAACCACAAATAACTGAGGATCTTTGAAAGTGGAGGCCTCACAACACAAAGCCCAACGTTGCATTGTAGTAGTCTGCCTGATGTCGACGCAGAAACGTTACAGCAATGTAGTACATAATGAAAGATTCCCTTCGCAGTATCCTCCAAGATTTAAAGTTAGTGGTTTGATAATAGAAAAATATTAAGGGAGATTGTTGAAGATGGAGTCAGTTGACAATCTTTTCGCTACTCTGTGAACGAGCCTGAGTTGTGTAGCCACTGGACTTCCCAATGAACTGCACCCACTTGGATGATGCCTGATCAGCAGCTCTGGGTTTTAGAAAGCTCACCACAGGCACACAGTTCAGAGTAGTAAAATTAGCGGTCCCGCTTGTTATGAGCCCTCTGTCTCAGCATTGTATTCCTCTACTGCATCTCCCTTTCTTTTCAGGCTCCAGGTGGCCTAGAGTATACTCAAGTTATCTCCAAATATCTTGTACAATTTGCTAGCTACTTAGCTAACGTTAGCTCTCTATATTGCAGTGTGTCAATTTCTGTGTTTGCACACAGGTATCTGAACTTTCTGAGATTGCTACGCCACTGCATTGTAAGCAGTCATCAGTCCACTTTTGGTTTGCCGCTTTGCCCTTACGCTTTACAGACACTAGAGGAGATTCTAAGGACGGACCAGAGCAAATGGGCCGTGAAATGTTACTTAATGTTCAACATTGGTCCCACTGTGCTGCATTAACAAATTCTTTTTCTTACACATTCAACACAAAGCATAATTACAGTTGCTAATGTCTGCTGGGTTTCTGCAGCTAAACGGAGAAATGTAATTACTAAAATGACCAACAACTAACCTCTCTCAGTCTGACAGGATCTGTGGCCATTTCATGCCTTGATGCTGCTGGGAATATAGGACATTTTATGGTTTATTTCTCAGTTCCTTGCATCGTTCAAGGATAAACCATTGTCTGCACTGACCTGACATGGGGTCAGCAACCATAAAGTATCTCACAAAGGTGAGTACACCCCTCACATTTTTGTAAATATTTGATTATATCTTTTCATGTGACAACACTGAAGAAATGACAGTTTGCTACACAGTAAAGTGGAGTGTACAGCTTGTAGAACATTGTAAATTTGCTGTCCCCTCAAAATAACACAACACACAGCCATTAATGCCTAAACCACTGGCCACAAAAGTGAGTACACCCCTAAGTGAAAATGTCCAAATTGGGCCCAAAGTGTCAATATTTTGTGTGGCCACCATTATTTTTCAGCACTGCCTTAACCCTCTTGGGCATGGAGTTCACCAGAGCTTCACAGGTTGCCACTGGAGTCCTCTTCCACTCCTCCATGATGACATCACGGAGCTGGTGGATGTTAGATACCTTGCGTTTGAGGATGCCCCACAGATGCTCAATAGGGTTTAGGTCTGGAGACATGCTTGGCCAGTCCATCACCTTTACCCTCAGCTTCTTTAGCAAGGCAGTGGTTGTCTTGGACGTGTGTTTGGGGTCGTTTTCATGTTGGAATACTGGCCTCCGAAGGGAGGGATCATGCTCTCCTTCAGTATGTCACAGTACATGTTGGCATTCATGGTTCCCTCAATGAACTGTAGCTCCCCAGTGCTGGCAGCACTCATGCAGCCCCAGACCATGCCACTCCCACCACTATGCTTGACTGTAGGCAAGACACACTTGTCTTTTTACTCCTCACCTGGTTGCCGCTACACATGCTTGACACCATCTGAACCAAATAAGTTTATCTTGGTCTCATCAGACCACAGGACATGGTTCCAGTAATCCATGTCCTTAGTCTGCTTGTCTTCAGCAAACTGTTTGCAGGCTTTCTTGTGCATCATCTTTAGAAGAGGCTTCCTTCTGGGACGACAGCCATGCTGACCAATTTGATGCAGTGTGTGGCA
>JACXGI010000684.1:66453-103361 GCA_016801175.1 Esox masquinongy
ACAACCTCTGGATATGACGCTGAGCACGTGCACTCAACTTCTTTGGTCAACCATGGCGAGGCCTGTTCTGAGTGGAACCTGTCCTGTTAAACCGCTGTATGGTCTTGGCCACCGTGCTGCAGCTCAGTTTCAGGGTCTTGGCAATCTTCTTATAGCCTAGGCCATCTTTATGTAGAGCAACAATTCTTTTTTTCAGATCTTCAGAGAGTTCTTTGCCATGAGGTGCCATGTTGAACTTCCAGTGACCAGTATGAGGGAGTGTGAGAGCGATGACACCAAATTTAACACACCTTTTCCCCATTCACACCTAAGACCTTGTAACACTAACGAGTCACATGACACCGGGGAGGGAAAATGGCTAATTGGGCCCAATTTGGACATTTTCACTTAGGGGTGTACTCACTTTTGTTGCCAGTGGTTTAGACATTAATGGCTGTGTGTTGAGTTATTTTGAGGGGACAGCAAATTTACACTGTTCTACAAGCTGTACACTCACTACTTTACATTGTAGCAAAGTGTCATTTCTTCAGTGTTGTCACATGAAAAGATATAATCAAATATTTGCAAAAATGTGAGGGGTGTACTCACTTTTGTGAGATACTGTATATATATTCATCAGGGGATCTGTCTATAAACTGTCATTACATTTCAAGGTCATCATCATGCGCCCTTCAAGAATAAGGCAATGGATGGGGCTTATTCTTTTAACTCAGGCAAAAGGGAATTAATACCAAACATATAACA
The DNA here is from genome assembly GCA_016801175.1 of Esox masquinongy. NCBI lineage: Eukaryota > Metazoa > Chordata > Actinopteri > Esociformes > Esocidae > Esox > Esox masquinongy. The sequence continues at coordinate 67,198 of JACXGI010000684.1, forward strand.
CTGTCCTTGTAGGTACTTCACATGGATTTCATTTAGCTCGAGTCAGCATTGAGTTTATCCAACCTTACTCTATAGTTCATCATGCTAATGCTGGGTGGAAAGAGGCTGTCAACACATCTTTTACATATTATAATTAGTTGTTATGATACACAGTCTGAATCTGATGCAAACACTAATAGCAGCGAAAACATTTTCTCTAAATTCTATGCAATTTTGTCAATGCATTAAAAAAGAGAATTCTAGAACTCTAAATCTAGGATGTTACAGTAAGGTTTTATTTGACAGATACCATGTTTTCCATATTTTTGGGCTATTTTTGTGAACTGTATTTTTCCAGATCACTTAGCCAGAAATGGCCTTCTCCCTGGGTGCTTTATCCAGGACCCCCATTGGTTCTGTCTGAGTGATGACTGCAGCCCAAAATAAGCGCTGTGTGGCCATTCTTGGCTCTATACTGGGTTGCATTTGTCTGACTTTAATCAGAGATATTGGAAAGTAGTTTGCCTGACGGTGTACCCAGGCCCATGCTTTTAAAGACCTGACTAATAAGACGTCAGGACAACCAGGGTGATGGCTTGCGCAATATTCAGACCTTAATCATAGCTAGCTATCTCCATCCCTGTCTCTTCCTGTCTTTCCAACCCTCTGACTGGTATTTATTTACTTGTCATTTCTCAAAGGTTCTTTGCCTGTGATACAAATGAACAAGATGTAAGAGATGCATCTTAAAACGTAGGCAGCCCTTTGAGGTCAGTCAATTTCCACATATCCTCACTCTTGTAGCACTTCGACAGTAAAAGCACCTGGAGTGATTCTGTTGGTACACCAGATACCAAACAAAGGTTTGTATATATTATAGGAAACAGATGCAGTAGGTTAAAAAAGCAAATGTTATAAGATCAGGAAGAAGTGTTTTTACTCATGAAATGTATTTCCCGTATCAACCGTATTGAAGTTAGAGCTTACAGGGCGGAAAGGGAGAGTTTGATGTGAAATGCCAGGCAGTAATTACAATTTGGTGTAAAGTTGATCCTCCCCACCACTCTCGGTGTGATTGCATTAGCAAAAAGGTACAGAAATGTGATAATAGCCCTCTGTGCAATGCAGGATGGCTTATTTGATTATATGTGTGTTCTATGGCTTACTTTGACTAAGTTTCCTTTACGTGATTATACTTATGTGTCTCATGAGTGAGACACACAAGCATCCACTAATTTCTATTAAAACGATAACAACAACTTATTTGGTGGTAATTATGATAGATTGTGGAGTGCAGCATTAATGAGGGGGCGTATGTTTTCATCTGGAAAAATAATTAACCATGGGGGCTGAAGTGGGAAAATAATCCAGGTCGTTACAGTCCCTATAGTGACATGGTTTTTGTATACAGGCAGAGTACATCAAGACCACTGTTCACAATCAAAGAGAATATTTCACTGATCCCTTGACCAGACAGGATCTCTGAGGCCGGTGCTTCAGTAAATATCAATCATATATAATGTACGCAACTTAGGACTTCTAGGTAAGAAGAGCTAGGCACTACGCACATCTCTAGATCTTGATGCCAGAGTGCAGCAAATGGAAATAGTCCAGGTCATTCACACATAAATCCTTTCCTTACAATGATTTTGCCTCTTCACCTCTTTCTCTATCCCTCTCCTCTCTCTTTCTTTCACTTTATTTCCTCCCCTCATTGTCTCTTTTTTTAATGGATCCCTCACTTAATCACTTATCTGACACTTCTATTGGACTACATAGCGATGTCATGTACCTGCCCATTGAGTGTCCCCTGCCCTGGATTACGATTGTTCCCCCTACCTGTTTTTTTCTTGACCCTCGAAATATTACTACCCCCTTGATCAACACTCTATGAATAACAAGCATCGCATTTCCTCTGATCTCATTGTGCCTGCCCGCTTGTTGTGCATCCTAGGTTGACACCACTAACTTCACCGGGCTCATGTCGCAATTGGTCTGTCAACTCTAGTATTGGTAGCAACATTAACTCTCACCCTTCTCCTAATCCATCACTGTAACTTGTAAACCATGAATGCCTACAGTCCATAAACTCACTCTCATTGTCGCATTACCAACTTTGTTGTCCTCAACACCTGTTCCTAGAACAAACTTGACTTCCTCCTCCTAACCGCAACCTGGCAAAGACCAGGCGATTTGTTTTTTCTCTTGAAATGGAATTGCAGCTTCCTGTGTCACCTCCGCCTAATCGGCAGCAGCCTTGCTGTACTGTATCAATCCAACTTCTTTCCTTTCCTTCTCCTAATTTGAATAGACTGCTTACAAATCATCCTACTCCATGACCAGTATCCTTGTTTACTGTCCTCCTAAAGCTACTGAGTCATTCCTCTCTAACTGAACTACCACATCTGTCTCACTCTCACCCCACATTTTCCTGCTTGGTGATATGAATATTCACCTTGACTCATCAAACTCAAAACTTAGCTCAGATTTCATTGATGTTCTGGGCTGTTTTACTGTTACCCCACATGTCCGTTTGCCCACCCACATAAACGGTCACATACTTAATATTGACATAACAAGATCCTCAATTTCTCAAAACTTCTCTAATACACACCCCTAATTCATTGCTCCTTCTCCCTCAACTCCATGGCCCTACTCCAAACTAAACGTTTCCTTCACCTCATCCTCCCCCGGTTCACACCAGAGCTCTGTGCCCTGAAGCAGCCTGCCTGGAACATTTGACTAGAAAGTCTGGGCTCACTATCCACGCCAAAGCCTACAAATTTCACCTCTCCACCTACAGAGTTGCCCTCACTGCTGCCAGGTCCTTCAATAGACCCAATGAATATGGACTGTTCTCTACTGCAACAAAACTACTACAGCCCCACAATGACACCTCTAACGCCCCCACTCAAATTGCCAACTCCTTTCTTTAGTTTTTCAAGGACAAGATCAGAAAAATGAACTCTTCACTGTTGGATCAATCTCCCTCAGCTGCCCCTCCCCCTGTCAACTTCCCCTCCCTCTCACTGCCTATTAAAACCCATCCCTTCACATTCACCCCAAAGTCATCCAAGACAACTACCTGCACCCTGGATCCCCTTCACATTCACCCCAAAGTCATCCAAGACAACTACCTGCACCCTGGATCCCCTTCACATTCACCCCAAAGTCATCCAAGACAACTACCTGCACCCTGGATCCCCTTCACATGTTCTCAATAAAGCCTGCTCACTGTCCATACATTACACATTTTCAACCTCACCCTCTACCTCACCCACAGAACTGTCCCATCCAACAAAAAAACTGTTGCAGTCACCCCCATCTTAAAGAAGCACAGACTAGACACCACTATTTTCCATTCGTTTGGCCCTCAATCCACACAGTGAGTCATTATATCCTTCTCACCAGGCTTGGAGAACTGGATGTTGCGGGCACTGCACTCCTGGCTGCATTCATTTCTCACTAACCGTACCCAGTAACATATCCCTCAAAGTCCACACCTCTGATTCAGTACCAGTTACACAGGGTGGCCCTTTACTCTTCATAATCTACATCCTCCCCATAGGTCAGATCCTCTGTCACTTCAACCTTGAATTTCACTTCTATGCTGATGACAACAACATTCATCTAAGCACCAAATTTCTCAGCAACTCACCTCTGGCCTACATCTAATCCTTCAATATGCAACAAAATCATGAATGCATCAAAATGTCCTCAAGATAAAAAGTGATCAAAAGAAAATCTTAGTCATACCCACTAAATATACCCTCATCAAAACCGTCCCCTTCCCTCTCACCATTGATGACATCATTGTCTCTCATTCGCCCCCAAGCACGCAACCTTGATTACATCTTGGACTCAAACCTCTGCTTCGATCAGCACATACAACAGACAGTAAAATCCTCATTCATCCATTTTCCCAACACTGCCAAACTCAGGTCTTCCCTCTCCCTTCCCACCGCTGAAACCTTAATACATGCATTAATGTCTCGTCTTGACTACTGTAACTCTCGACTTTCCAGCATTAACTCTACATCCCCCCATAAGCTCCAAATGGTTCAAAATGTGCAGCCCGACATCTCACCCACAGAACGTCTTGGCAGAACATCCCCCCTCTGCAAACTCTACCGTCTCCCAACGCACTGATTACATGATCCCTCATCTAACCCATAAAGCCCTCCAACACCCCCTCCCTATCCCTCTAACTTCCTACTTCCCTACCAACCCACACCGTTCCACTGTAGCAGCCACCTCACCATCCCCAGGTCCAAGCTCCAGAACACCGGTGACAGGGCTTTCTCCAGGGTTGCTCCTAGGTTCTGGAGCTCCCTGCCTGAGTCAATGAACATCTTTCAGGGTCAAAAAACATCTTTCAAGACAATCATCTTAAGTCCCATCTGTTCCTTTCTACTCTTTCTGTTTCATGTTTGCTTATCTTGTGTTATTCTGTTTTAGTTTTGACTCCGGTCTTTTGTTGTTCACTATTTGTTGCTTTGTATAGCGATTTTGGGTCCTTGAGAAGCACTCTATGAGTCACATGTATTATTACTATTAACCCAGCGGGACACATGCACATGGATATACATGCAAATACTGAGTGACAAACCAGTGTTACTAAACCTGGCTAGATGCCTGCTTTGCAAATGGTAATTAAAACAGCTTGGATCCTCAAATCCCTGATAAATATTTCATTAGGTGCCTCTTGTTGGATACAATAAACAATATTTACAATGGTTTTAGGGACATTTCCGCAATCACATGAACATCGTCTATTCACGCAAAAACAACCCGAATCCACATACATCATTGTCACATTGCTGAAAATACTTTATTGCAATGGATATAACATGCACGCACAAACACTTGCTTACATTTTCTTTCTTTAAATACTAATAATGAATGTCCTCATTGCCAAGCACAGCAATGCTGGTTGTATTGCAACATGCAAACATACGGTACAACCCAGCCCATCCCAGAATAGGTAATGAATAGTAGGAATACAAGATGAGAACAAATATAAGAATTATTAAAATTACAAAAATCCTAATTATTTTGATAGTTTAGACATTGGAGACCATGGAGACTAGAAACATATTTTACACTCATGACAGAAGGCTTTTCTTTCCAAGTCTGCAGCCTGTACAGTACAGTAACTGGCAGTACTGGCTGTACTAAATCAATACTGTAAAATTTTAGAGATAAAAACCAAAAACCTAACGATTGTATAATTAAACCATAATAAGGGCCATGTTGCTAGATATGATGACACAAGGATCGGTCTTAACTCTGAGTGTCCTGAAACAAACTACTCCATCTTGAAGTTAGGCCAACAGACCGAAGGATAGTGACTATACAAGAAAGTAACTAAAGACAATGTTGACAGTTTTTGTCCTACAAAGTGCAAAAAACGATCTGGCAACTCTCTATGTTTACAGGCATTTCCAAAATGTAAAAACTGACTGGAGAAGCGCACAACTGATAAACAGTGTTTATAGATGCAGTATGTCAATCACTCGGGTGATTAGCTTAGCTGCCGACAGAGACGTCTATTGCAGTAATAAGTTGAGGGGCTCTAGCTATATTAGCCAGCTATAATTATGAAGAAAAAGAAGCTAATGTTAATGGGGCATGACTCCAAAATTGGCAACTAAATTCTCATATTCACTTTGCATTACAGTGAATGGGGTGCTAATGACAAACATTGGTGTGTTGCATGGCTGTAAGGCTGAGGCAGACAGACAGAAGTAGCAAGCAGAGAAAATGGTTAGTACAGTGGTTCCTAAACTTGCCAGACCCCATGTGGGCCCCATTGAGAAAAGCTTTATTAAATATGATCAAACAAATTAAGTTAAAATATATAACATATATACACCATTCAAAATTTGGGAACACTCAGAAATGTTCTTGTTTTTTTTAAAAAAAAAGCTAATATTTTGTCCATTAAAATAACATCAAATTGATCAGAAATACAGTGCAGACATTGTAAATGTTGTGACTATTGGAGCTGGAAATAGCAGATTTTTAATGGAATATCTACATTCCATTATCCCATTATCAGCAACATCCGTCCTGTTTTCCAATGGCACGTTGTGTTTGCTAATCTAAATGTCTCTCATCTCATCTTCATCCGCTTATCCGGTATCGGTTCGCGGGGGCAGCAGCTCCAGCAGGGGACCCCAAACTTCCCTTTCCCGAGCCACATTTGCCAGCTCTGACTGGGGGATCCCAAGGCGTTCCCAGGCCAGTGTCGAAATCTAATCTTTCCACCTAGTCCTGGGCCTACCCCGAGGTCTCCTCCCAGCTGGATGTGCCTGGAACACCTCCCTAGGGAGACGTCCTGGGGGCATCCTTACCAGATGCCCGAACCACCTCAACTGGCTCCTTTCGATGCAAAGGAGCAACGGCTCTACTCCGAGTTCCTCACGGATGACTGAGCTTCTCACCCTATCTCTAAGGGAGATGCCAGCCACCCTTCTGAGAAAACCCATTTCAGCCGCTTGTACTCACGATCTAGTTCTTTCGGTCATGACCCAGCCTTCATGACCATAGGTGAGGGTAGGAACGAAAATTGACCGGTATATCAACAGCTTTGCCTTCCGGCTCAGCTCTCTTTTTGTCACAACGGTGCGGTAAAGCGAATGCAATACTGCCCCCGCTGCTCCGATTCTCCGGCCAATCTCCCGCTCCATCGTCCCCTCACTCGCGAACAAGACCCCGAGATACTTGAACTCCTTTACTTGGGGTAACGCCTCATTCCCTACCTGGGAATCTAATCTAAATGTGTACTTTTTAATGCATTGCAAATGCAAGTCAGTACCACTGAATCACTTATTAAGCAGTGGAAAATTAGGGGACCTCTTGATACAAAGCCAAGGTCAGGTAGACCACGAAAGATTTCAGCCAAAACTGCCAGAAGAATTGTTCGGGATACAAAGAAAAACCCACAGATAACCTCAGGAGAAATACAGGCTGCTCTGGTAAAAGACAGTGTGGTTGTTTCAAGGAGCACAACACGACGATACTTTAACAAAAATGAACTGCATGGTCGAGTTGCCAGAATATGCCAGCCCGGTTACAATATGCCTGACAACACCTTGACACGCCTCACAGCTTCTGGCACAATGTAATTTGGAGTGACGAGACCAAAATAGAGCTTTATGGTCATAACCATAAGTGCTTTGTTTGGAGAGGAGTCAACAAGGCCTATAGTGAACAGAATACCATCCCCACTGTGGTGGTGGCCCACTGATGTTTTGGGGGTGTGTGAGCTCTAAAGGCACAGGGAATCTTGTGAGGGTATGCAGACTTTTTTTTCTTTGTTGCCATGTTTTGTTTTATGATTGTGCCATTCTGTTATGACCTACAGTTGAATGTGAATCCCGTAAGACATAAAAGACATGCGTTTTGCTTGCTCACTCATGTTTTCTTTGCAAATGGTACATATATTACCAATTCTCCAAGGGTATGCAAACTTTTGAGCACAACTGTATAGTACATCTCGATTATCCAAAATTGACATGAAATTAGTATTTAGAGTGTTCTTCCTATGTACACACAGAGTTTGTTTTTATAACTTAATTTTTAACTTATTCACCAGATCATTTACATGCGTTTTGAAAGACAAATTATCATCAATCCAGATTCCAATAGGTAACAAGGCTTGGTCAACAGTTGCAGCTTTGGATTACAACATAATATGATGTACATACTGTACATATGAATCATGTGTATTTTTTAGAGCATCAATGCTATTTATGCGTTATCATATACGAGGCCTGCTTATTAAAATGTTTACAATAATGTATTTTTATACAACAGGGTTTAGATTATAACATTCACACATCCATGATACAAACAATAGGGCAATTATCCATGTCCAAAGAGAGTAGCCCACTAGTAACATGATTCTCTGGGGTATAAGTAAATATCAGGTGAACCAAAGTACATTTTGTGTGGTCCTTATGATTTGGATGACTGGGCTTTGTAAGTTAAGATGAGTACAAAAATAATTCAAACAGTCGGAATACTCTGTTCCCCAAGCATGGTTAAAATCTCCAAATATACAGCTCCGGTAAAAATTAAGAGACCACTGCACATTTTCTTTCCTTTCCAAAAAAGTTGAAAACGAAAGTTTTGAGTGAGGAGCAGAAGCGTTCAATTTGCAGTGGTCTCTTAATTTTAAACCTTCTTTTCCTCACTCAAAACCTTCCTTTTTGACTTTTTTGGAAAAAAAAAAAATGTGCAGCGGTCTCTTAATTTTATCCGGAACTGTAAACAAATCAGAGAAAAGAAAATTAAATAATTCTGTTTGTGAAAATGGCAACACCACCCATTTGCCCTTCATTTTAGTCCTTAACAGTGTAACCATCAAAAGCAACCTCACAGTCCAGTTTTTTTTTTTATTTAACCAGTTTTCAGATAGCAACAGGGCATGTCAAAAGAACAATTACTTGACATCAGAAACATAATCAACATTGGGCCTCTACCTTCCGCAAAACCGCATGTACTCGTGTTAGTCTACTTGCCTGAAATAAATCTACAATACTATAAGCATGTGTGTGACTCTCAGCGTATTAATGACCTCCCTACAGAAGTCTACATCATATGGCATAAAAATCTGATGGAGCTTATATAAGCAGTTTGAACTCCCTGAGCACTGTGCAGAACATGTCTAGCTGTACCTACATGTAATAGCCCTGGAGTCCATTTCGGTGTAGCTTTGGAGCCCCATCCACCATCTTAATATCTGAGAATTTCCCGGAGTACAGCTTAGCCAGGATTTCACAGCTACTGTTGAGAACAGGGCATTTGATCTTGAGCAGTTCATCTATATTGAGAACTCCACTAGGACACCCACACTCACCACAGTGCCTCTACTGTCCACTCAGAACCCGCACCTTTCCATTCAATTGGAGGCCAACTGCTCAATCATGCTGCAATGAAAAGTAAATTAATACCCATGGAATTGGGGAACAAGGTGCACAAATGTTGCCTGGCAACTGTAAAATTATTATATATTTTTCTTGGTGCAGAGACACTATATAGATCGCCTGATATGATGGCTGTCAATGCTTTTAGGATGGTTAAAACAGTCGCTCAGCTTCTTTTTAGCAATCACAAATACATAGTAAAAAGTAAAAGCCGGAGATGCTGTAACATTAGAATTTCTCCTACATGTAGTAGAAATAAACTAAATAAAACAACATCAGTGCATTGGCCTACCTAAACAAAATGCTATACTGAATTTGTTTGGTGATCAGAACAGAAAGCTAGCTAGCTAAATTACAAGTTCACTCACCCATATTGGGCCTGGAGTTAAAATATTCCTATAGAAGTGAATGACTGTTAGCCTTACTACCTTTCCTCATGCTCTGTTTATGTTTGTGGTGTAGGTGACGAAATTGCTGCTCTGAGGTACAAGTTGACGGATTGTGCACACGCAATTACGCTCTACGTCCTTGCATTGATCAAAAGCACATAACACACAGGCAGACAGGGGCAACACGCTAAAACCTTTAAACCAATAGTGGCTGAAAATGGGTGGGGTATAGGTTTGTGTTCATTAGATAGTAGCTGGGAGCCTACAGAGTCTGATATCTGTGAGAGCTGTTCATGAGAGTTTATGAGAGTAGAACAAATGATAACTTCAAGATAATTGTTTCGCAATCGGCCTGCTAGAAATCCCTGGCCTAGAGTATGCTAGGCTTGTAATTACCTGAATTGATTATATATTGCTAAGAAAGGTTTTACATTGGGTTGATCTACATTTTATATAACATTTTATAACTATGGACTCTCTCTTCTGAATCAACATATTAACACTTTGGCATGTCAGAAAGCCTTAAAACATAGAACATTCTCTGGGTGTTTGGAGAAAAATACATTGCTGCTAATCTTATCCCCACGATACCCCTTCAATCATGTAGCACATACAGTACATTCATTATCTTTCAGTTTAGACGGGAAAGAGGGCCTATGGTTGTCCCCTGTTACCGTCACATCCAGAGGTAATTGCTGTTTCCCTGGTGTCTGTGATAACTCAGACAGACTGACTGAGGAGTTAAATGACAGCCTTAAGGTAACCCAAGCTGCACTGTCTATATAATAAGGAAAGCATGATATCAAAGGGAGCTTGGAATCACAGCACTCTAGCGTGCTCCCGGTATAAGTGATCTGAATATGCTATTACACTGTGCACATCACACTACCTGTTACTGGAGAAGCACCACTGACAAATTGAAACTGGCATTGAATGACAATGACTAGATAAAAACTTAGGATGGCTGCTTAGTTATGAAAATGATTGCACTTTACCTAAACTATTAACAGTACCATAATATATTGTAGTAAACCCAACCTAACCTCACTTTTGATGAAGATCGAAATTGTGTTGAGTGTGGCCACTACAGATAGTCAAACATTCTAAAACATTCTGTGTAGCTCAGTTTGGAAAGTATGATACCTGCAATGCCAGAGTTATAAGTTTGATTCCCATGGGAGATGAGAATGAAAAAGAAACATGTATGCAATCACTAGTATATGTTGCGTTGGAGTGTCTTCGTAATGCCTTGTGTAAATATTGAGGCATACATTCCAGAATTTGGTGATCCAAAACCTAAGTTTGCAAGCTAAACCAGTGATTTTAGTGAAAGTAGTGATCCAAAATAGCTAACTGCAAAAATTCACTTATGAAAAATAACTGCATGGTTCTCCATCTTGCTAGTTACTATTTCTTAGGTATTTGGTTGTGACATACAGTTGGTAGTAATGTAGTTAATTTTGCTATACTGACCTTCTATAATATGTACAAATGTGTTAAGTCAGAACATAAACAAACTGACAAAAAACACAAGAGACTAGGAGGACTGTGAGACTAATCTTAATGCAGGACACAAATAAAAAAATAAAAACCCTCAGCAGGAGAGTATGATGAGGACGGAAATATTTTCAATGCATGCTCTCATTATTAGCCTTACAAACTGTGTACTGTTGTCCTTCTCCTTTTGTGCATCTAAAGTTGCTTTTTACTTCCATTATGCTAAGTTGTTTAGTATGTCCTTGGTGGCTGTTTGGTCCTATCTGGAGTCATTGTGGAAGGCTCACAGGGGCAGGAGTTATCATTACTGTGTTTATTCACAGCAAGTCAGATGTCTGAAAGGACACAACCGTTCCTGTGTGTCACACAAGGCTTATTATGGGAAGTCATTCTCAACAAATAAGTTCTGTATGGCAACAGCCACTGTTAGTATCTGCTGAAATATTGTATTTTCTAGCATAATAGCTATAGTTTGTCACAACCGGCTAAGGTAGATTTATATTCTTATACTGTATAAACACTAAGATAATATCACCATTGAGATTCTGCGGCTTCACAGAAATTTGCTTTTAGTCCCTTTATCCTAACACAGAAAAACTGTGGAGGGGGTTGTTGACCTTTTACCCACAAGACTGATGGCTCGGTTGTTGCAGCCTTTTAACCCTACATTATGAGAAAACCAGAGAGAAAGGGTTCCATAATTCACATAATCATGTACATGATATTTAAGTCGACATTGTCATGTACTGTATACTGACAGATAACCTGAGTGAGAGTTGTGGCCTGTAATCGAGAAATATAAGGGCACAGCAACTAGTCCAGCCCATATCAGTGTCCACTATCAAGACGTCTTTTTTAAGTTTACATAAGCTAGACTTCATTAAAAACATTTATCTACACAAAGCTGAAAAATAATATGAATCTTCTTACCATTTTCTTGTTCCACATCACCATCGATAAGTACAGTTGTGCTCATAAGTTTGCATACCCTGGCAGAAATTGTGAAATTTTGGCATCGATTTTGAAAATATGACTGAACATGCAAAAAAACAATATTTTATTCAAGGATGGTGATCATATGAAGCCATTTATTATCACATAGTTGTTTGGCTCCTTTTTAAATCATAATGATAACAGAAATCACCCAAATGGCCCTGACCAAAGTGTCTGTGTATAAATAGTCAATATTTATAGTTTGTTAACTCTCATGTGGATGCACTGAGCAGGCTAGACACTGAGCCATGGGGAGCAGAAAAGAACTGTCAAAAGACCTGGGTAACAAGGCAATGGAACTTTATAAAGATGGTAAAGGATATAAAAAGATATCCAAAGCCTTGCAAATGCCAGTCAGTACTGTTCAATCACTTATTAAGAAGAACTTCTGGGATCCCTTGATACCAAGCCAAGGTCAGGTAGACCAAGAAAGATTTCGTGCAAAACTGCCAGAAGAATTGTTTGGGATACAAAGAAAAAACCCAAAGATAACCTCAGGAGAAATACAGGCTGCTCTGGAAAAAGACATTGTCGTTGTTTCAAGGAGCACAATATGACGATACTTGAACAAAAATGAGCTGCATGGTCAAGTTGCCAGAAAGAAGCCTTTACTGCGCCAATGCCACAAAAAAGCCTGGTTACAATAGGCCCGACAACACCTTGACACGCCTCACAGCTTCTGGCACACTGTAATTTGGAGTGAAAACAAGGAAGTATTTTTTGAGACTTGCCCACTACTAGAGCTGTTCCTGAAAATGCCAGCTCACAGCCCCTTTGGGGGGAAAAGTAACTGAAGTGAAATTGGCGTGGGACTAGTATTGCTAGAGAACGTGGGTTATGTAATTATTATCCCACAGTGTAAGTTATTACAGAAGCATTTGGTAAGTTCAATTCATTGGCACAAATTATAGTCTACAATGTAAATGCAATATCAAGGTGTTTTTAACTGATTTTTAATTAGTAATTAGTTCAGCAGTTTTTTGATTACACAACTAGTTGACTCCAAGTATTACCTGCAAAAGTTCAGATGATGTTTTTTTTTTTTTTGAGGGCCAAGAGAAACAACATGTATTTATCACTCACCTCCTGGGGACTTGTTAAGGCATATTGCCTGGATACGTTATGAAAATTGAACTTATGAATGGAATTAAAAATAAACTTATTTATCAATCATACAACATTTTAATGCACACAGTTAGGAAATCATCAATGAAAAATACGACTTGTTCTCAGACTCAGTGCTTGTGCATGACCATGGCTATTTGTATGTTGAAACACCAACATAGCCATTAGGGTTGCCTTCTCCTTAATTGACGGTCGACATCGTAAAAGGTCAATCAATCGATTAATCTTATTAAAAATATTTTTTGCCTATTATAGAAAATCTCCAATGTTAAAATCTTTAGGCGGGGTTCGGTTAGTCCAACAATCGCAGGGATGCAGATGTATTGCCGGGGGAATCTTCCTTCATTTAGCCTACCTTCCACCAGTCCATTGGATTTCCATCCAGCGGTGGAAGAATACCCCGCAGAAAGTTACTTTATCTCACTAGTGCCTTTTCTATGCTCCTGGTGACTGTGCCTCGCAATGGAATGTGATATCCCGGTTCCACCTAATTCATTAACCCCAAAAAACCTTCACAGTCTACAATATTTATCGGCATCATATCTTTCTCTATTACCTGGCACATCTCTTGTGTTATCCTCTCTGCCCGTTGTTGATTACAGTTATTTTTTTAGCTAAGATCGATGTAATGGTCGTTTGAAAGGAGGACGATAGAACACCAGGACTACATTATTGTGTAGTCCCGGTGTTATATTTTCACACTTAACCACAATATTGGCAGTAAACATTATCATTAAATTAAAATGATCCCAAACCTCGCTTATTTTTGATGGCTTAATTTTTCTTTGGATTATACCGCTGTAGATTGTTCCCCCCAACAAGTCACATAGCGTCCTCAAGAAATACTAAACTGAAATTGACTACGTGGCGATCAAATTAATTGCCGTTGAAAAAATTCTTATTGACAATTAATCGATCTTCGATCAATAATTAACATCCCTACTAGCCATGGTCAAAATCATTCCATTAAGCCTGTGGAAATCAGAGTTCCAAATCATGAAATATAACAATGCAACACATAATTCTAAGAATACAATTTTTATTAAATTGACATACTGAATGTGCTATGGCGAAACATGTTGAATAGCGCACCATAATTGTTTACTTGGCGTGCTCTGTTCTTGCTTGCTTGACTAGTAAGAATACTTCACTAAAGAGAAGAATGTTAGGACAATTTAAATGTATTTTGCATTGGATAAAAATATACTGTTCTTTAAATAAGTATTCAACAATCACCAACAGGTCTTCCATTGTCAACCGTGTCCTCATGTACCCTATACAAATGCCATCTTTGTGGTTCTGCAGAATCTTCAAGTCATGCGTTCCACCTGCCACCTTCCCATGCAGCAGCACCATTACTCATATTGCCTGCAAATTGAGTGGAAGGCTGTTCTATTCATATACAATTCTTGGGATGGTGCTTTTTTGTCGATATGGATACACAGTCTATTCCTCAGATCATTTTAGAAACCCATAAACGGCAAATAAACAAATAAACTCCTCTTTACTCCAACCTGTTAAGCAACAGTGTATGAACCTGTTTGTTTTGCAGGCATTTATCAGTAGGCGCATCCAGGGTGATGTGCCGGACTGAAAAGGTTCTATTGAAAAGTGCCTGTTAAACCCGAGGGGGGATGGCAGCTGGGTAGGCAATTATTGCATTCATTGTCTTATTTTGTCTCTTTGCAATATGTTTAAAAGGAAGAAAACAGCAAAACAATATCTGCCAAGAAATCTGAAACGCAGCATACAGTAAATCTTACATCTGAGAATCTGCTTCCGATTCAAATGTCACTATCTTTCAGTCTGTTATAATAAATCAACTATGATTTACTTACAGGAGGCTAGTAAAGTGTAACAAATGGCTACTTTATATGGATTCTTATCATTACAAATTAACTGACATGGTGAAATTACATGACATATCGTAGTCCATTAAGAAACCTTGCATGAAAGTCACAATGGAAACACAGTTAAATCAAAACATTTGGCCTGTTAGCCTGTGCAAAAGATAACCTCATATATATATTGGGGATTTTCTGGACATAAACAGATGCTATCTACACTGTGTATTTATTTGTTACTCCCGCTGACAAAGTATTCTTAATCACAAATACAGTGTGTACACAATCAATGTGCCAATCGGGCCTTGCCGTTAAAGTACTTTGAGACATCATGCAAGCTAACACTTATAAACAAACACTTATAGCACCATGCATTCCACTGCTCAGTGTAGTGTGCTGTCTTTTGGATGGGATGTTAACAAGTGTCCAGACTCTCTGAGGTCCCTTACGATGGCATGGCTCTGACTCTAAGAGTAGGGTTGAATCTTTGAATTCAGTGAAATAATACATTTTACATTGACATGTCTAAATATGAATGTTGTGTTAATATCCTTAACTAATTCCACAGCTTTTAACTGCTAAGATACTCAAATAATACATTTTAATTATATTAACATATCAGACAAGTTGAGTAAACATCATTTTATATTGGCTATAGGTGTCACGTCCTGGCATGCCGTGCAAGTGAGATCCAACGCCCTGTTTCTAATTTGGATCTCAGACACCTGTTTGTCGTTATTGCCCTAACTTGTTTTCCTGATCACCGTCCCTATTTAAGGTCTTCCTTTCCTAGTATATCTTGTTGGTCTTTGGTGTCTTTCCTTGTGTAATATTGTTCTGTTTTCTTGTTTTAAGTTTTATTACATTTAAGTTATTTTTGTTAAAAGTCTTTAGTTCTCCTTGCGCCTGTGTCCTGCCTGAGCTCTGCATCATTAAAATAGGTTTGTTCCAATGTGAATAGGTAATACTTGGAGTAAATTACACTGAGTAAACAAAAAAAGCTGTGCAACTAGCTACTAAATAATAATTAGTTGAAGCAACTGAGATTTTTTTATGGAAATAAATAAATATTCACATCACTTTCACTTAATTTAAGGCATAATTTATTCAAATTATGCCTGAGAGTACAATATTATAGCAGTCACCAAGAAGGCACATCAGCTCTTTACTGGTTGCGGCAGCTGAAAAACCATTTAACATCTCGCAGTCAATTTGGATCCGGCATTACACATCAATTGTAGAGTTCACACACCTCATTTAATGTCCAGTTTTGGTCTGCTGCTGGAAGGGTCACCCACTGCCACTTGCCCTCCTTTGAGGTCCTACATGACTCTTGGGCAAGAAAGTGTGCCGGAAAAATAATAGCAAACCCCTCCCACCCTGGTCTGCTTGTTCCAAAAAATATGCTTCGGTATGCTTCATCAGGCTAAGTGTAGGTGGGCAGTACAGGTCAATCATGACCAAAGAATTATGCCATCTGAATAGTTCTTCTGTGCAGTGGCCCTAAGCAACTGCATATGTGTTCCTCAGGGACTAATAAGACCACATATGCTTACCACATCAAGCCACATCGAAACTGTAAACTGAGAAGGTTTACTATATTGGATTCAGAATTCTGCTCATCTACACGCATATATACAGCTCCGGAAATGTATGTATGTGTATATGTATAATTAACTGAAAAGAAAAAGTTATTGTTTGTCTGCATAATACTACACTCAAATTATAGATCTGACCTTTCATTCAGGTAAAATTGTAACAAGAGAAAAAAACACATTCTTAATATAGCCATTTCAAATGCCATTGGGCAATTTTTGTGTAGATCTTTTCATGGTTGCTAAGTTGTCCCCAACCATCCACTAACAATAGCAATGCCAGAAATGCAGGGAAACTATTTAAATCGCACAAAGCTCTTTATTAGATGAAGGGTGTATGTGTTTCTGCTTCCTGGTAGGGGGGCTCTCATGAGGGATACAAATCAGCTTGGCTAAAAGCAGGGCTCCTTTTGGCTGATTATTGCATAATTAAATGGTTTCTCCAGACATTTTTCAAGGCTGACTCTATAATCATTTTAATTTAACTGTGACTCAGGGTGCAGCCCTAATCAGAGAAGTCCTTGCCCAAAGACTCTATGGAAACAAGAGGACCTCAAATGCAGACCAGAACTCCCTGCGCAGTTGAAACTAGTGCTCTGCCAACAGTTTTCTTTACGTATGCTGCTTTGACACTTACTTTTATCATCCTAAACAAAAACAATATTTTCTTATATTCTATATTCTGTAAAATGTGTTCCTGTCCGGCTTACATTTTGAGCCTATAAAGTAATCTAATAAATTCACTGTCATTAAGACCAATGACGTGGGCTGTCAAGTAAGCATTCATTGGTTTTTTTCAGAGTGATTCCAGTTGGGAGGAACTGAAGTGACTGCATTACTAACTAGCCTTTCCCCCTGCGTGAGACTAACATATGCTGATGCTCAACAGTGGCTCACTCTCGTTCTCAGTCTCTTTCCCAGTGCCTAGCAGCCCACAGGCAGTGTCATTTTTTGTCTTTGAAAGACAGTTACAGTGACGTGCCACTGAGCTTTCACTGTGGCTTCATGAAATCCCCAGCTGCATCTGAGTGCCATGGCGTCACGCCATGCATCGGTTCCCATTCCTCCAGGTTGTCAACACTCGACACCTCTCCCCGCTCTCCTTACTACTTCTTTGTTACCATAGCGATGTTAGCCTTAGCCCATGACGACTGTTTGACTCAATCTAAAGCAATCAAGGCTCTTAAACGAAACCCTACAATGCCAACACTCAGCTGCATATACTGCTCACTGAAATTTATGTCAGCGCGTGTAATGTAAGACGTTCCCTCAAGTGTCGATGTCACGTCAAACTCAAGAAAAAATAAGGAAGAGCCTCTTCTCGATTCATTTTCGTAGTATTTTATGCTACATTTGGAATATACAAAGGGTTTCTGGAATATATACAAAGGGTTTCTGGGGGGGAAAAAGAGAGAAGAACAATGAGAGAGAGAGAAAGAGAGGGAAAATGGAGCCATGGCTGAGCTGAGGCAGTCATTATTGATGTGGCAGAAAATTTGTGCCGACAGGAAACGAAGCTGCCAGCTGTCCCCCCCATTATGACATTATCTCAGAAGAATGGGTGACAGCATCACTGCATCCTCACAGGAGAGCCCAGGCCCACGGTCGCTACACAGGCCACACACACACACACACACACACACACACGTCACTGAAAGCTCTGTGGATCACAATAATACACTTCTAAAGAGGAGGGACAAAGACTTGATATCATTATGCCTCAGATATACTAACACACATACACACACCACAGATACACATGTAGGAAAGCGTTTTGATTAGAATACGTTGCTGTGTAGCATCACAATGCCCTGGGTGTGAGACTGAACTGAATGTAATACTTTTATTAAAGGACAGACTGAGGAACAGCTACACAGTGCATAACAAATGGGTATGTCTAACGCATTTAAGCCAGGATGCACATTTTTTTCTACTATCATCCATTGACATTGCTGTTCTGGATTCCACAGGCGCAGCAGCACCGGCTGAGTGAGAGAAAGGGAGAGAGAACTGTTGTTTAGTCACCCAACCCTTGCTTTGATGACCAAAAGACCAACATCACCCTTGACAAATGTCAATATTCAGCTGTTCTGGTTAGCATACATCATAGCTGATAATAACAAAATATACTAAAAAAAGTACAGAACAATATTAGAATATGACAATGTGAGAGATGAGAGTTGGGAAGTGAGATGACAATGCTTGTGGTACACCTAGAATAAATCAGCATCACATCTTAGTGAATGACATGCACATAATAATTCGGACACAGTTGAACGGACAGCATACCATTGGTACAAAGTTGAAGCCAGCTTATGTTTTATGTGCATAGTAATGTGCTGAGCTGGTGCAGGTAGGTGATGTGGATGTGGTTGTGGATGCGGGGCTCTCATTAGACTGAAGAGAATACGCTACCTGCTAAAAGCCCTGGCAGCTGCTGCCATAGCTGCTCTCCAGCCCAAGCCAGACATGGCTGTCAGCACGCTGAGGACAGAGCCCAAAACGCAGTGCAACAACACAGACCAAAATAGATGTTAAATCTGCCCGGCAACCAGCTGGAGCCGGCACTGCAGCTCTCACACTGAATGTGCTACTGCCCCAATGCTGCTCATAGCTACTGTGGATGCTCCCTGGGGCAGGGGAACTACAAACAGCAGGCCTGAGTCAGACAGGACAGGAGAGAAAGGGGAAAAAATGGGACATATACAACGCATGAACCCACTGTGAACTTTTAAACTTGGGAACGAGATGTGTGTTGACTTGCATGTATAGTGTGATTTGAAAATGATTTGAAATTGGCTTGTGTAGTTATACAAAGAAATTTGAACATGGATAATGAACAGATGAACATTTTAAGCTTAGAAATACAAGGCTTTAAATGTCGGCTACCAGTGCTGCACCTCCTGATTAAAGCCACACATTGGACAAGAGGTCCTCACTAGGCAATATTTAACTTGGTGGGTGTGGCCCTTGCCACACAAACACACATACAAAAGAAGCTACAGGTAGCGAGAGACAGCAGACAAGGATAAGTGTGAAAGGCAGGCTGGATATGGAGGCCCTCTGAGGTCTTCCCCTCTCCTTTATCCTGCTCAGCAGTAATTGCTTGTGTTGGCTTTCAGGTTCTGTCTTCAGCTCCTTTGAAGGGCGTTAATGGCTTTGTTTGGCATTAAGTGAAACATCAATAGGTGACACGTGCGCTGGATCCCATATTCTTTGTACTTGCCAGAGTTACCGTACCTTTTAGGACTTTAAAAGGAGTGGTGCAACATCTGAAATGAATAGCACACATTTGATGGACTTAATAATCATATTCAATTTAACTTTAACACTCATCAACAGCAATTTCACATTTTTTCAAATGCCGGTATAACAGTGTACATGGCACACTGGTTGAATTGATGGCTTGTACAGCACCTGATGCCTTGATGGGTTTTTTTTTCAATATATTTCTGTGACTAACAGAAGAGCAGTGACCTTGACCACCTCTGCTAATTTACTAGACTCTGTGCCGTGGGCTCTCAGAGTTTCCATACCTCATGCTTGGTTGTGGTAAATGTCACACTGTATGCTGCAGATGTGTGCAATGGAAGAGGGGTGGGCTGGGTCGGGTGTTTGTTCAATAAATAGGTAATGCAGCTTTCTGTTCCAGCCGCTCATCCGAGTATTTACAGCTGCCCTTTAATAGAATCCTGCCTCAAAACGCAGAGAGTTGATGAGCAGGCCCTTAAACTGGGTTGTAAAATGAAACATTTCACACTTCTCTGAAGGATATTCTCACAGGCTATTTTTTTTCCACTTTCCCCCCTGATTCGGCTGAGTGCATCCTAGGACCAGTGAATAAAAATGTAATGTCAAGGAGCAAGAAAAGAAAATCTCCACATAGAACTGCCAGTGATTTTTCGTTCCTCTTTGTCATCGAGAGCAAGTATAAAGTTCACCTTCCTCACAAATGGGACGGGATAATTATTTTTTCCCCTGACATTTCCTCTTGAGATGTCACCAGGCCCCTTGGCTGTCTGCTCTCTTAAGGGAGGTGACTGGACTATTGTTGGGTGCCCATCTACCATACCTCTCTGGAACCTTTTTTCAAAATAATTCTCTTTTTGTTATTATATGCAGGAAAACAGCCAGCTAGAGTCAGGTGTCTAATTTCTCTGTGGTTTTGAGTCAGTGACCTCTAGTTATTTTTCTTTTCCATGCTATGCATGAAGCCGTGAGAAACACACCTTTCATGACAGTATAAATAGCAATATCCAAACTTCCATATATTCCAAATCTCAAAGGGTAATGGAAGACAATTATGTTTGGGCAGATGTTAGATGAGAATATAAGGATGACAAACCCCTCGATGCCTCGATCACACTTACATTGTCATTGACATTTGGTGCACCCAAAGCACACTCATTTCCAATGAGTGCTGCTCTTGCTATGCAGCATTATGGAGACAGTTGCAGAGCATTCTGTTTGGTGCATGCATTGGTTATATCCAACATACTGTATGGATGAAATTGTATGCATTGACAGCTTAGTCAGAAATTAGTAGCTAAAGTTAAACTTTTCTTGCACATTCACTACTGGTCAAATTTTTTGAAAACCTCCATTTTCCTAGTTTTAGAATGTCTTAATGTACTCTAAAATTAAAGGATAGAACAAATAAAAAATTGGAGACAGAAATCATGGAATCGTTTTGTTCAACAAAATTGAATCAACATTTTTTACAAAGTAAGCCACCTTTTGCAGACATAACTGCCAAACACACTCGTGACATTCTTTCTACAATGAAAATCAAATATTGTTTGGAACGTTCTTCCCAACACTGTTGCAGAGGTTCCCACAAATGGGTTGCACTTGTAGGTTACTTTGCTTTCACCCTTCTACCCAGTTCATCCCAAACCAGCTTGATGGGATTTAAATCTGGAGACTGTGCTGGCCATTCCATAATTTGAAGCCTACCATCTTGTTATTTTCTTATAAGGTAGTACTGACATAGCCTGGTGGGATGTTTTGGGTCATTATCTTGCTGTAGGATGAACCCCTGACCAACTAGGTGCACACCAGAGGGGATTGCGTAGAGCTGCAAAATGTGAAAAGTGGTAGCCGTTTTGGCTCAGAGTGCCAGTCACTCTTTACAAGTCGCTGATTCTAGATGTAGCAAAAGAGCTCCAGATGTAGCAAAAGAGCCCCAGACCATCACGCTTCCCCCTCCCTGTTTGACAGTTGATGTCACACACTGAGGAACCATCATTTTACCTACTCGATGGTGTACAAAAACCCTGCATGACGAAGATTCCAAATTACAATTAATCGGTCCGTAAGACCTTCTTCCAGTTTTCAGTAGTCCACCGGCAGTGCTTCATGGCCCAGGCAATCCTCTTTTTGTTATTTTGCCATCATAGCAATGGGTTTCCTACTGCCACTCGACATGTCAAACCTGTAGCTCAAAGTCTTCTGAGACTGAGACTTGCTCACTTCGACCAGTGTTAAGCTATGCTTGAAGTTGTTGTCCTGTTAGCCGCCTGCACAGCAAGCTGTTGACTCTTAGAAACTTGTCTTCTGATTCAGTTGTGACTTTGTGTCTGCCAGATCTTTTCCTGTCAGAGTTTCCTTCAGTTTCCAAGTGCCTTTGGATGGTGTAGGAAATTATACTCACTGACACCTTGGCTTTCTTGGCAATTTCTCTAAAGGAAAGACCTACACTTCTAAGGGTTATAATGATCTGTCTGACTTCCTTAGTTAATTGCCGTTTTCTCGCTATTGTGTTAGCAATATACTACTGCCTGCAGTACAATACTGTCCAAATAATGCTTAAGAGAGTGTAATAACACAGTCTGTTACAGCACTGCTCTTATACATACAGAGGGTTTGTAAGTGATCAACAAAGTTGGGACACCTATAGGAATTGTTAGCATCAAATTTTAAGGCTGAATTTACTTCCAGAACAACTCTGAAATGTACATTATTTTTCAGTTTTTTGTAATACAAACTTTTGTTTTTAACCTTGGGCATTTTACTGCTTACCATTGTACCATTTCAGGTTATTCACTGGACTTGAGCTGCTTAAATATGAATTAAAACCGGAAAAATATTTGACCAACACCCAGATGATATGTGTAATTTTTTTTTAGAAAGATGCTCTAGGTGTTATTCAGGCGCTATCCTCTTCAGTATCCCAAGAAAGTAGAATTCTTTATTCCCTTTTATATAGGCCCCCTCTCCCTCCATCCGTGTATCATTATTCCTTTGCTTATGATGAAACAGGCATCCATTTTGTACCTCATTGGACTCCCCTGTCCCTCCCACACTATAAGAATACTCCTTAATATCTGGTGAAATAGACATCATATTTCTCTGCAAATTTAGTGACAATTTCAGGTATTCATTTTTCAGGGGTTTATGAAAACCCACTGTTTTCTCATTTATATACCAAAGAGTAGGCGTTTCCCCTGAGATCGACATCAAGAGCAATTATATCAATTCAAATTTGAAGCCCTTGTTAAATTTCACAAAAGCAATCTGCGAAAAGATGCCTGAGATAAATGCTCAATATTGAGATGTTCTTTGACAGTTGGCAGCTCGTGGGCCTCTATTGTGGTGCGACATGGTTGACTGGGTCAAACTGCCACTGCCTCTCCTCAGGGGGCAACCGAGGGTGCAGGGGAGGCAGTGTGAGCATTTAGGGCGAGGCCGGTTTGGAGCCGGGGCTCCTCATGGAGACGTCATTCCATTCCAGCAGATTAGGGAAGAATGAAACAGCAAACCCCTAATCCTTTATCTGACTGAGAGATTAGAGGAACATGACAGCACACCACCAAATCCCTTTAATCATCCAAATGTTCCCTCCTCAGCTCCTGTGCCAATGGCCCTGCTGCACTGGGACTGGGAATCAGCTCCCTGGAACAATCAGGACTCCAGGGATGAATTGTCTGGGAACATATTTCCATCCCAAGGTCTTGCATTCACACTCATGACACTGACAAGCAGCTTTGGCCACAGAAACACAGAGGAGTTATTCCGGTTGGGGCTAAGTCAATTAAGCAGAAACACTGATCTAATAAGGTGTTTTGAGGGATTGGAGACAAAGCAGGGCCATACTGACCATGTGGCTCTTATCTCTGATGCTCTGTGTTGCGGATGTCTTTTCCTGGACTAATTTAAGGCTAGGGGCATTTGGTCTGACAATGATAATAGGAGTGTACTGTTGATAGTCAATCTTATTAATGTATATTAGACAGATGTCTCATTAATTTCAACCCCAATTATTAGATAACGCACACAATAAAAAGGCTAACATAATGATATTTAAATTGAGTTCAAAATAAACAATATTGTCTTAGAAGTGCAATTTACCAGACAGACAGGATGTTTTTATGGTATTTCTTAAACTGAATGTACAGTTCAGAGTGTGCATTTACGCAGCCTGCAGTTGGGGTACCGTATCTCATACAGTGGAAAGGTGCCCTCTTCAGGTTGCTGACCACACAACAGTATATTGTATACCCATGTAGAATTGTATGGTGGGGGGGTTGTGAGGGAGATTATTATTAAAAAGCGGGGCTGGAGCACTGTGACCCTGCCTGGGAGCGGTGTCTTGATGCAGCAAGAGAAGCAGCAGCTATATGTCTGCTGTATTTTGGGTAGCTGGGGTAACACTGACACCATATCGGACTGATGCCAAAGCATATTCCCATCACTGGCCTGGCCCTCACTACAATCCACTCCACTCTCAACTAACAGCTCAGAGAGTATGTGGCTTCCAGAGTATATGTGGGTGTGTTTACATGTCCTGGATTGAGGGTCTTGGGCCTGATTGAGACAAGTCTCCATGCCTGGGAGGCATTATGACTCACCATTTGCAATATGCTGAAGAGCTGAACGAGACTTGGGGCAGCACACAGTACATATATATATATATATATATATATATATATATATATATATATATATATGTGTGTCTGTGTGTATATATATACATATATGTGCATGGTATATGTACGCATGTGTGTACTTGAGAATTTACCTGTATTACCTGACAGTCAATGAACTCATGATGACTGTCAGTGAGCTCATGGTGTGTGTGTGTGTGTGTGGGTGGACTTTGCAGCTAGACTGGGGACACACTCCACACCTGTACTGTCATCTGGCAGGCCGTGGGAGGATATTAAGTTATTACTACAGGAGCTGCCAATGCTCTAGGACTGCTCACACATCTTCCAGGGTGACTACACTGTCGGCTTTCCCTGCCTCAGCCTGCCTTCTCCCCACCACACACTGATAAATAGACGACATGGTGCACAGACAATGCCCTCATTTATATTTAACACAGAAACACTTACAGTCTTTCCTACTCTCACTCTCACTCAAAAACACAAGCCCAACGTGAAAGTGATTTTACCCCAAAACGATAGTTCAGTGTTTTGTTCAATTAGCGCACTGAGCACTATAATTGCAGAGGGGAAAAAAAGGTGTTCCGCATCACACAAACCGCCATGTAACTTATTTCTTGCTACTTAAAGTGCTTCAATCTTGAAAACCTGGCTGCTGACATGAACACTTTTTTGTGATTGCATTATCATAATGAACAAAATAGTTGGGTAAAATCTCCCTTTAAGCCAAACATGTTTGGGCACGCTGCCAGCATGATAAGACACCCTCCACTGCCCCTGCATGCTTCCTTTGGAGTAGGTGTACCAAGAGTTTACGGTAATTGTGCTTCCTGTTTCCAAGACTCAACCTCTGGCCATTCTTTTGGTTTATTCATGATGAAAGGGACGATGGGGGAGGAGAAAAATGAAGGAGAGGACAAGAGAAAACCTGCAAAGAATTCTTAAAGAGACAGGATGAAAGAGCAAATCCAATCTACCCAATTTGACTATCAATCAGTTCCGCATGTCTTGTGGAGAGATGCCCTAATTACAGTCCAAATGAACATTGACTGTTTTCTAATGGAATAATTCAGACGGCGTGTGTTTGTATATGCCAGTCCCTCGTTCTCTATTCCCATTCATTAGGCTGCATTACAGTTTTGTGATTTTTGGCAGCCGATATTTGCTCACTGAGTTCAGAAGCCAGCTCATCCTCAAAAAGAATTACTTCCCTTGTCGTCGCCCCACCCTCCAGGCTGTTTGCCAGTAGTGTCCAGCTCTTACAGTGCCCTGGTGAGTAGGGCATAGGATTTTGTCTCAGTTGCTCGATGTGAGATCACCCTGATGTGGGTATAGTAGATACTGTGGTGGGGTGGATGATATTTTAAGATACTAGAGGGCTTCACTGTTTTAAAGAAGACATTTTTTATGAATATCAATGAGCTAATAGGATTAAGAGTAAAAAACGTGAGGTTTAGTTGCCCTGTGCCTGCATCAGCTGTAAGACGTTATAACTATGATGAAGCACTACAGGCAGAGCCGTCCACGATGGAATAGCAAGTACCTGGACACTGCAGTAAGAATATGACGAAGAGTGAGAACATAGGGTGAGGTGAGCAAGGTATTAAAATCTGACATCACCAGCCTTTATTTATTAGAAGCCAGATCCTCTGGCTCTAAGAGCAGACTACAGACATCTACTGTTCCTAACATCCCTCTGTGAGATGAACTCCATTTGAATCAACTTGAAGCGCACTGCCATGCCATTTTGTTCCCAGGTGTCACTACTTTAACAGCTCTTCTGAATGGACTGCTCCTTTATTTCCATACTTTAATCTTTTGCTTGGAATAAATGCTGCATCTGTTTTGTGGAGACATTGTGGGCAAGTGACATGTTGCCACAATCACGACACAACCGGGATTCATGAAGTCTGATGGAGACATCATTAAAAATGGATATCATGTCAAGACTGCAGACGTGGATGAATTATGACATCTGTCACCATGTGTCATGTTGCCTGTCACAGACAGTAAAGACACTGGTGGTTAGAGTAATCACTGAGATTATTTATTACTGTAGCGACTGTTGATTTCACCATCCAGCTCCTGCTAATATCTTGTCAAATGGCATGTTTGTGAAGAACTCACTGGGAGGAGGATATAAACAAACAACACAACTGGGAATAAAACATGCTATGTATTGTAAACCCAACATGGTGGACTGTTTTTGCTTGACGACTAAACAGGTTATCTCTGCGGTGAGTCATTTCCAAAGTTAATATTCTGCGCTAGGCCACATTTCACAACTTAATATTGATTTATGTACTTCCACAGTCTTCATTTCTTAAATAAATGAAGAATGAGCAATTGATTAGGAACAAAAAAAACATTATTTGGGGAGAGTAAAATGATGAAACTAGCTATACCATGGAAATGGAATTGGTGGACTGTTATTAATGTGACACCTTGAATCAGTCCGTCCCATCTGCAGAGTTCACAGTGGGGCATGAGGCAGAGTGCTGATGTCACGGATCAAAGGGTGAATTGTAGTGGGGGGCAAAGACGCAGGAAGGACTTTGCTATCGGGAAAGGTAAAGCTATTTACAGCTTCAAGGTCTGGGGAAACAGAAGAAAAAAAAAGAAGAAAACTTCAGGAAAAATCTCACCAAAGACTCAAAACAGAGACAAACAAACAAAGTACACGAAATAGAGCGGAGAGCTTCAAGGGCTGCAGGTTAATTTGCTAAATTAACTTCATTAGCATATAGTCCACTGAAGGACATCTTTTGAAAAAGCAAAACCACCGGTCCAGAAGAGAACGGTATTAACAAAAGTAATTACAAAGGTATAATATATGATTAGCTTTTTAAAAAAATGATAATAATAAGTGTGTTCATAGGTTGAATTGCACCATTCTTGCTGAGTACTGCAAGAGAACATAACAGAATAATTTACAAGCAAGCCATGCACGTAGAGGTGCTTTGTTGAATCATTAATACTCAAAAAAAGAGAATCCCATAACTCATTGATTCAAGACCAAATCATCCAACATAGCAACTGACCAGTAACCAACCGTGCTGGATTGAATCCCAGAACCAACAAGGTGAAAAATATGCTTTTCTGTCTCTGAGCAAGGAAGTTCACCCTAAATGATCCTAGGTTTTTGCTCTAAATGATAATATGTTCTCACAAAAGAATGATAAAAACAATCTGTACTCTAAATGGCCATTTGCACAGCCGATGATTACAACTGGCCTTCAGCTACACCGTTAGGGTCTTCATCCTACTGGTAATGTTTGTTTTTCCTGAATAAAGGAATATACAGTGGATATAAAGTCTACACACCCCTGTTAAAATGCCAGGTTCTTGTGATGTAAAAGAATGAGACAAAGATAAACCATGTCAGAACTTTTTCCACCTTTAATGTGACCTATAGTGTGAACAATTCAATTGAAAAACAAACTGAAATCTTTGAGGGGGAAAAATAAATAATAAAAAACTCACAATAACCTGGTTGCATAAGTGTACACACCCTTAAACTAATACTTTGTTGAAGCACCTTTTGATTTTATTACAGCACTCAATCTTTTTGGGTAGGAGTCTATTAGCATGGCATATCTTGACGTAGCAATATTTGCCCACTCTTCTTTGCAAAAGCACTCCAAATTTGTCAGATTGCAAGGACATCTTCTGTGCACAGCCCTCTTCAGATCACCCCACAGATGTTCAATTGGATTCAGGTCTGGGCTCTGGCTGGGCCATTCCAAAACGTTAATCTTCTTCTGGTGGAGCCATGCTTTTGTGGATTTGGATGTGTGCTTTGGGTCATTGTCGTGCTGAAAGGTGAACTTCCTCTTCATCTTCAGCTTTCTAACGGACGCCTGAAGGTTTTGTACCAAAATTGCCTGGTATTTGGAACTGTTCATAATTCCCTCCACCCTGACTAAGGCCCCAGTTCCAGCTAAAGAAAAACAGACCCAAAGCATGATGCTGCCACCACCATGCTTCACTGTGGGTATGGTGTTCTTTAGGTGATGTGCACCAAACATACCTTTTGGAATTATGGCCAAAAAGTTCAACCTTGGTGTCATCAGACCATAACACATTTTCCCACGTGCTTTTGGGAGACTTGATGTTTGTTTTTGCAAACTTCAGCCGGGCTTGGATGTTTTTCTTTGTAAGAAAAGGCTTCCGTCTTCCCACCCTCCCCCACAGCCCATTCATATGAAGAATACGGGAGATTGTTGTCACATGTAGCACACAGCCAGTACTTGCCAGAAATTCTTGCAGTTCCTTTAATGTTGCTGTATGCCTCTTGGAAGCCTCCCTGACCAGTTTTCTTCTCGTCTTTTCATCAATTTAGGAGGGATGTCCAGTTCTTGGTAATGTCCCTGTTGTGCCATATTTTCTCCACTTGATGATGACTGTCTTCACTGTGTTCCATGGTATATCTAAAGCTTTGGAAATTCTTTTCTACCATTCTCCTGACTGATATCTTTCAACAATGAGATTCCTCTGATGCTTTGGAAGCTCTCTGCGGACCATGGCTTTTGCTCTGAGATGCAACTAAGAAAATGTCAGGAAAATCCTACTAGAACAGCTGATTTTTGTTTGTGATTAATCAGAGTTACTTTAAATGACGGCAGGTGTGTAATGACTTCTATTTCACATGAGTTTGAATGTTATTGGTTAATTCTGAACACAGCCACATCCCCAGTTATAAGAGGGTGTGCTATCTTATGCAAACAGGTTATTGTAAGGTTTTTATTTTTCATTTTTCCCCCTCGAATATTTCAGTTTGTTTTTCAATTGAATTGTTCACATTATAGGTCACATTAAAAGTGGAAAAAATTCTGACATGATTTATCTTTGTCTCATTCTTTTACATCACAAAAACCTGGCATTTTCACAGGGGTGTGTAGACTTTTTATATCCACTGTATATTCCATCAACCTCTAGATTTTATGACTTTATACTCTCAACAACACTGTTTGAATCCTTTACGTACAACTTTATAGATAGAACCAAACCTGTTAGTGCTTTCCCCAAAGCATCTTATCCTCAAGTGCCTCAGTGAATGGCTTACTTGTTCAACATAACCCCATTTCACTACAATGCACAGATAAGAGCATGACAACAGTGAATTCCTAACCGTATCAATCTAGGCGTCAAATAACTTCCACTCTCCTATGAAACACTGGAGAAAGAATTGACTCCTGAGCAGTTTGGATAATGTCTTATTCTGAATCTATCAGAAGGTAATACCGCCATGTGTTCAACTACAGTACATCTGATAACCAATGCATAGAATCGTCCCGGATTATATCTTAAAAGCAAGCCTCCAGAATAAGCACCAGATGTTGTGTTGTCCGTAGCAACAGCAGCCTGTGGCGGAGCACAGACACGTACCACAATCACTCTCCACCACGTCGCCTAAACAGTCTTGGGATTGTGGCACTGATGAAATTCAAATTGAAACATTTTATTTTTGGATTGAAAGATTGCTTGTGCAAAGTAACAAGACATCTGATAGAGCACAGATTCATAATGAGATATTTCCTTTCACACCTGAGAATGGAGTGGGCTCCATTCATGAGGTACACATAAAATTATAGCCTGAGATGCTAACCGTCTGCTGCAACAATTTTCCCGGCAGAAACTCCAAGGCAAACCACGAGTGATCGCAACAATTAAGAAAATAATCACTTCTATAACCAAACAAATATGTATTGAATGCATGTAAAAAATATAAATGTCTTGATTAAGATACATTTAAACAACTAGTTTAAAAAAGCTCAGATTTCTTTCATATTCTCAGTCTAATATCCAACTGATCCACAACACTGACATTTTTCATAGCCTTTTTTGCTCATCTTTACCCAGGGGCAAAATTCTGGAGGCCACTGTTTAGCCATGATTAGTTACTACACAATTTTAAATTTTACAGATGAACCACTCATTTAAATCATGGTGGAAAAACTTGATTTTATCCATTAATAGAACATATTTACCCTTACACAGAAAAATCTACTGAGAAGAATAGAATACATTCACTACAAACCTGTGTTGTTGTTTCAACTAGCTTTTGTAAAATGTATGCACTAACTAAGTCGTTCTGCATAAGTGTATTTACAAAATTATTAAAATAAAATTAAACACATTTTGCCACTAGGTTTTATGGGGATTATAATTGCATTGACTATTTGAGTCAATTGCTAGAAACATTATAAATTTTTAACCCACAACCTTAGAAGAGAACATCTTGATCTCTTAATTGGATATTATTTAATGTGTATTCATGTTACAGCATAAAGTACCGAAACATGAGCCCTTTTCGCTACACAAAGATGAAATCAAGGGGCAATATGTAGGATTTTTGCATTGTAATATAAGAAAATATCCATAATATATGTGCAGCAATAGCAAAACAATCACAGTAAAGTGCAGAGAATCATTTTGCCATCTGAATATTTTCTTTAAAACATCAACAACTATAGTTTTTCCAGTGATTAGTTTTTACAGCTACTGTAAGATGGTCTTAATAGCGTAGACTGGTCTAACTAGGTAGACAGAACATAATATACGTGTATATGGGACACTTAAATTATTATTATCATATGGTACGCTGTGATACATTTCATTACATAACAATTTGCATAACATAGGATGTAATGAATTTGCAAAAATGTATATGTTAGAAATTTGCTAAGACATATTATGATACAGATTTAGTTTGAAACCATATTATTGTTGCAGAAATTCACTTTGCTTCTCTGTGAAGAAGAAAGTATATTTAGTTATCTTTTAATAAAATGTAATGAATAGTGAAGAGAACAACCTTCTGCGCTTTCCTCATTTTGTTTGGGGTATAGGCCTGCTGAATAATAGGGCAATCCACTTGTGGAACTGCTTGCACGTTTTATTTTACATTTTCAAGTTTAAGATTCAGATTTTTTTTGCCACAAGCTTTACCACAGTGCCAACATTTTACAGACATTAAAACAACTGTGCTCTGCATGAATTACAGATGTACCCTGATTTAATGTTTGTATATAACATCTTTAGCCACCATGACTACCTTATGCCATTGCCTATTCAAGTAGCCTACCTCATGCATTTGGCTGAATTTGGGAACAATTTAATAGAGATACTTTATGAAGCATTTAATTGTTGCTAACATCTTTCAGGAAATCTAATGTTTACAGGCATTCACCTGAACCCCATTCTAAACACATTTCAGACTAAACATCAAAGATCAACAACTTGACCAGCCTTGGTGTGATTCAATGGGTTTAAAATGCCTGCACACCATGTAGCTATCGGGATAAGAGGGGCTGATATGTACTTTATACAGTAGCCTAACGTAGCAGATATTGTCCTTGGTGCGTTAATCAAGAATACAATATGAGATGGCAAGATTCTGTTA
Organism: Esox masquinongy; assembly: GCA_016801175.1. NCBI lineage: Eukaryota > Metazoa > Chordata > Actinopteri > Esociformes > Esocidae > Esox > Esox masquinongy. The sequence goes on from JACXGI010000684.1 coordinate 98,844, forward strand.
AGTTTTACATGGGCTCAATTTAGATGCAGCCAGTCATTGTGGTAAGTTATGGACTGACATTGTATGTATATTAAACTAAATTAAGGGCATTGACAACTTGCATTTATTTAATTCCAAGTCAAGCACTGTCCTTAGTTTGCAATAAAACAAAGTCTGTCTATATGATAATGCACTGCTTTTTCAACAGAAAAGTGTGTATTAAGGGCAAAATATGAACAAATTCTAAAATATATATGGAACAATATATATTTTAAAATTCCAACACAGGCACACCTCATTTTACTTAATGAGGTACTGATTAGGTGATTACCTGAACTAAATCTAATTTAACGAGGAAAAGTATAAAAACCACTGTTGTGGTCATCACTATCCTCTTGCAATAGGACCAGCTGGATGCCAAAAACAGTGCAAGTAGAACCTCAAAGGTAATTTGAATGAAAAAATAACTGTTCAGCATGACAAGAGAGTTGGAAAGAAAAGCTTTGAGTGAGGAAAAGAAGGGTTCAATTCAGGCTTTACTGGCAGAGGGATACAGTGAGCGTCAGGTTGTTTCCATCCTGAAAATTTCAAAGATGGCGGTTCATAAGAACAAGGTCAAGCAACAGACATTGGGGACAACAAAGCTACAGATTGGCAGAGGGAGAAAACAACTGTCCATTGACCAAGATGACTGTCAACTAATTCGAATGTCACTCAACAACCGTAGGATGACATCAAGTGACCTACAAAAAGAATGGCAAACAGCAGCTGGGGTGAAATGCATGGCGAGGACGGTTTGAAGCAGGCTCCTAGGGGCAGGGCTGAAGTTGTGCAAAGCTAGAAAAAAGCTCTTCATCAATGAGAAGCAAAGAAGAGCCAGGCTGAAGTTTGCAAAAGACCAGGATAAGGATAAGGATTAAGGATAAGGATTGGACCGTAGAGGAATGGAGTAAGGTCATTTTCGATGACGAGTCAGATTTTCAGCTTTGCCCAACACCTGGTCGTCTAATGGTTATACGGAGACCTGGAGAGGCCTACAAGCCACAGTGTCTCGCACCCACTGTGAAATTTGGTGGAGGATCGGTGAGGATCTGGGGATGCTTCAGCAAGGCTGGAATCAGGCAGATTTGTCTTTGTGAAGGACGAATGAATCAAGCCAAGTACAAGGTTATCCTGGAAGAACACCTGCTTCCTTCTGCTCTGACAATGTTCCCCAACTGTGAGAATTGGTTTTTCCAGCAGGACAATGCTCCATGCCACACAGCCAGGTCAATCAAGGTGTGGATGGAGGACCACCAGATCAAGACCCTGTCATGGCCAACCCAATCTTCAGACCTGAACCCCATTGAAAACCTCTGGAATTTGATCAAGAGGAAGATGGATAGTCACAAGCCATCAAACAAAGCTGAGTTAGTTTGATGGCTTGTGACTATCCAAGCCATCAAACTAAGCTGACTTTATGCCAGGAGTGGCATAAAGTCACCCAACAGCAATGTGACAGACTGGTGGAGAGCATGCCAAGACGCATGAAAGCTATGATTAAAAATCAGGGTTATTCCACAAAATATTGATTTCTGAACTCTTCCTAAGTTAAAACATTAGTATTTTGTTGTTGAAAAATGAATATGAATTTGTTTTCTTTGCATTATTTAAGGTCTGAAAAAAAGTGCATATTTTTTTGGTTATTTTGACCAGTTGTTGTTTTCTCTAAATGGCAATATTTTTATTTGGAATTTGGTTGTAATGTTGTCAGTAGTTTATAGAATAAAACAAAAATGTTAATTTTACTCAAACACATACCTATGAATAGTAAAACCAGAGAAACTTTGCAGTGGTCTCTTAATTTTTTCCAGAGCTGTATATAAAAAGTTGAAAAGGAAGGTTTTGAGTGAGGAACAGAAGGGTTCAATTTGCAGTGGTCTCTTAATTTTAACCCTTCTGTTCCTCACTCAAAACCTTCCTTTTCAACTTTTTTTGGAAAGGAAAGAAAAAGGTGCAGCGGTCTCTTAATCTTTTCCGAAGCTGTATATAAATTATTTTTATATGCAGTTTGTCACTTTACATTGTTGTAGTAAATTACAGCTTTTAAATAACAGCTGTCCAATCACAAGTGAAACCTCTTCTAATAAACAAGGACAACAGGTGCAACACATCCTGGCCAGAGACGATGTTCCCATTGAGGGTGCCCAATGTAATATCCCATTATAATACAAAATTAAACCAAAGCCTAAAACAGTAATGCATTTATGTGCCTGTCGGGGTATCTGAGAGTTTTTTTTCCACATAGATGTAAAATGAATATCTATACACCTGACTTGACATCTCAGATGACTACTAATAACTACTCACGGTGAAAACAGAGAATGGTCATAGTGCTGTAAATGTCAGTCATAAAGCATTCTAGAAAAATCAAATCTGATTGAAAACCCACAAAGGTCAATGAGTTTTTGTTTTTCCATTTGCTAAATTTCCTTTTGACATCCTAAAAGCCATTAGTTCAGCAATGCAAATCAAAGCATAACTCAATATAACTGGTCAGACCTCCTAAGGAAGATGTGAAGATGAACAAACACATACATCTGGTTTGCTTGCTAGTCTTTAAAGGGGAATTTCACAAATGTTTCCATGCACTGTATCTCCACTGTTTTTGTACTGTTTTTAATCCTCTGATCCAATTATGTACATTTATTACAGAGAAACTTGGTTGTTTTGCCATTGACTACAATTTAATAATGTAATATGAAAGGATAATGTGTTTATGCTGATTTACATTTGATTTTACTCCACTGTCTTATGAATCTATATTTGCAACTTCTGTTGTTTTTGTAAACAGCCTCATTCAAAATGGATTTGGAAAAGCGGGGGGAAAATAACTAGTGCAGAGGTACAGTATTATGCTGAATAAAATTCTGATGCAATATGAGTTGGTGTGGAGCTTTTTAGTGTTATGGAGCTTTTTATAACATGCTTAGGCATATTCCCCTATTGCATTGCAGTCATTCATTGCAGCGGCTAATATGTCAAACACGTTTTCTCTGTAACAAAACTAAGTATCAAAATGGTTCTGGGGATCACCAACTACAGGAAAAGTTCATCTTTATGACCCTCATAAAAAGGTGGAATATGGTGTGTAGGCAAAAGTTCAAGGGGCTGTTGACTATGTAGAAGTGTTTGGGGTGAAAAATAATAATGTTACCAAGAAAACAAGAAGACCAACATGTCTTCTGTCATGGGCAATTGGAATCAGTTGATTTTAAACATTTAAATTTTGTCATTAGGGACAAATCAATATTTAATGGTATTTGGGACTAGTTGGCAGAGGACTTTGTACCTTTTAATTTTATTCCAGGGAGGGCTGTGTTTTTTTTGGGTTACACATGTAAGGGCCCTGAGATTTTTTTTAGCTGTGTGATAAAATCGTTTTTGCAGGTTTCCTGATTTAATTTATTCCAAACTTCCCGTACCATTTTTGTTTTTGGTACTTCCAATGTTGGAGTGATGTTGGAAGAATTTGAACTGCATTAAATGTCAGGTTCAGGTTGAAGATCACAGCAAGTCTTCCATTTATGAATCCATACCAAGCCAGTGGACTTATAGTGGGTTATAGTAGGCTAGTATAGTGGTGCAAAGTAAATACTTTCATTAAATGTCATGATAATGTAACCATCCTATTTGATGACCTAAGGATGCAAATAAAGCATTTTTAACAGTTTACAAATCTTTAAAGAGCACAGTTCCAGATGTTCTATCCATGCTGCAATTGTACATAATTCCCGACTTACTATTATAATTTTTTAATAAAATAACTGTAAAATATCAGTGGGGTCCATGGACACTCCTTGGAGTTCAGGGCCCCTGGACATGTGCCCAGTTGGTTTTGACCATGTTTAATACACGTTCAGATATAATAGCTTGCCAGATGAACTACAAATAAAATAAATGGTATCTGACATGGCTAACTGAATATGAGTGAATGACATAACAAGTGGAAAACAGCTGATATAAGAACAGCTTATATAAGAACATTTTGAAATTGTACCGGATGAATCATGACTGTATCTGACCCCTGTATGCAAGAAAAATGGGTTGTTGGTCTAAGGCTCTGCTATGCAAAGACAAATATTTGCCATTCAGTAAAGCCTTATGCTTAATTTGTCTGGTCACAAATATATTAATATTCGCAGTTAAAAGGCACAGCCAAGCATACTTACACAGAGCATTTACTAGCGTTTTCTATCATGCATGTTGACACATATACCAAATGAGGCCGCTGCCGTGAACAATTTGTGAACTTTAAGTCCCATGACTCCAAATCGCCATTTCATTTGATTCTTGTAGTTACCAGAGGCAATTTTCAAGAGCTCAATTTAAAGTTGGAAATGTTCTCTACAAGGCTAACAGACACTCAATTAAGGTGAGTTAGATCTTTTTTTTTATTTTGACCTTGTTAAGGAACAGGCTATCAGTCTCTGTGACGTTCTGTTTTGGTTTGGCTTTGGTTTTGAATGTAGCCCTGTTATGTTTGGTTTGTGTCCTTAT
>JACXGI010000684.1:112410-122690 GCA_016801175.1 Esox masquinongy
TATATATATATATATATATATATATATATATATATATATATATATATATATATATATATATGTAACCATGCTCTGGGGAATACTTGTTTATTGCCCAAACCTGATTGGAATTTTCAAAGCTACTTGGACTCCCTGCACACAACTGTGGACTGCATCCCCACGGTTGTTCAAAAAAGCAACCAAGAGTTGAACTGTAATTTTGAAGGAGCTACGGAGTTCCACAGCTAGAATGGGAGAAACTGTACATATGCCAACTATTACATGGGTGCTCTACCAAGCTGGGCTATATGGAAGAGTGGAACTAAGAAGGCCATTGCTAAAAATCTGTCACTTCCAGTCCTGTTTGGGTTTTGCCATAATGTGTGTGGATAGACAGCAAAGACTTTTCAAAAGTTTCACTGGTTAAAACCCACATTTCACTATTTGTCCTAAATGCAAAATGGTGGCAGCATCATGCTATAGGAATGTGTTTCATTGGGACTAGGAAATGGCAATATCCACTGCAACAGCACGGCAGGGACAGTGAAGAGACACAGACTCTTTGGTATTTTGTATTGTCTTTTTATTATTTTATTATGTGTTATGTTGTGCTTTCAATTTATTTTGGACTCCAGCAAAACTAGCTGCTACTTTGCCTGTGGCTAATGGGAATCCAAATACAGTACCAACATAAGAAATCATACCTCCACTTCAGACATGTGCGAAACAGAACTGGGAGCAGAGACCTTGATCAGGCTCACCTGTCCCCAATAGAATGAAGCTTTGGCCTCATCAAATCAATAGACTGGCCTCATGTTTCTTCAGCATGGCTCTTTCATTTAAATTGTACAAATCTAGAAATTCTAATTAACCAAATCAAATGGATCCTGTAGACTCTAGTTTTTAAAGTTTTCAAGTGCATCTTGTTCATCATTAGGAACTGTTTTACTAGGTATAAATATGAGGAGATATGCCCTTTGTCATCTATCAGGTCATTGACCACTTCACACTAAATAACAGAGCTTATAATGAAAATCCTCTGTAGCAGACACCCGAATTCTCCAAATATAAGTTTAAGCACCAATTAACTCGGTTAAATTTGTCATGTTCACTATCAACTTAGCCCTAATGTCGACAATAAAAATTAATCCATATTAAATTTCTGTATTTTCATAAAAACGTATTTCAGGAGGGTGTATTTTTATTTTTAATAACAGTGCGAGACAACTGGAACCATATAAACCAGACTCTGATAAACCAAAGCGATGCACTACTTAGTTCAGAATCACTTTGTAGACCTGTAAAGTGTAGCTCTGTGGCTGTCCAATTTGGAACACCATTTTAGATTCTAGATAATGGGCAATGTGTTCAAAAAATGGCCACTGAACACTTCATCTCTGCCCCTCTCATTAACCCACAGACAGCCAAGCTGTAACATAAGCCATTCCAGGCCCAGGTGGCATCCCCTCTATCACCTGAGCGTTTAGCGCCATGTCCTCTGGAACTGCAGTCAGCCAACCCGACTTCTGTCCTGTTCCCAGTGTCCACCACTGTCCCCCGGAGAACCAGTCTAGCCCCAAACAGGGCTCACTTCCAGACACAGCAACATTCCTGCGTCCAAGGTCTGACTTAGTCTTGTACCTGGCCAACTCAGCTCCAGTTCTGGGTCTGCTGTCCACTCCTTTTCTAGAAACAACGTAGTAGGACCAACTAGGCCTTTCTGTTGGACAATTAGACACAGAAATAATCTCAGGTCCATCAACAGCTTCAAAAGACCGAGCCTAGCCTGGCCCACAACATTGTGTCTAGGGCTCAGTCCTGCCTCTGACTGACACTTCACTTTCACAGAGCAGCCAAGATGACAAATACCAGCATCCTAAAAAGTCTTATTTAGTGACAAAGTACTAAATATAGTTTGCTGCAGTCATGAAAAACCGTTATACTTTCCCTGGAACACTATTAGCCCTCTCTCGTAACCCTCTTTCAGTGCCTGTACCTCAGAGTGAGGCAAACATTCCTCTTCAACCTGACTCCTTCGTCCAGGGTCAGAGGGCAATTCACACCTCTATGCTAAGGACCAGGTTGCTAGGGAACCCAGTCAGTGGTCAGCCATACACAAGCCACATCTGGCTGGAATGAAATCCCCAACACTTTATGTGCTTCAGTAGGGCTCAGTGACTCAGTCACTGACCAAAAAACAATGTTAACATTTTACTATAAGTGAAATTTACACCAAGTGAAATTCTGAGTATATTTAAATGTAGTTCACAACTAAAGGTAATTCTGATTCTGTTGAATAGTAATAAGGGTGTTCTGCACTACTGTCTCCTACTTATCATTAACATCCTATAACTGGGGCACTGCAAAAAGTGCACCACTACATACTGTAGCAACTTTATGGAGCTAATTTTCACTGGGCAACATGTGGCTCGCTAGCTAGTGATAGATTGCTTGCCCGCATCTTAATTTCAAGTATATGTGAAATAATATCTTAAGGTCAAATAAGTTATTTCAGTATTAAAGTTAGCTGGCTAACTGTCATGCTTTGTGGTGTAATTTTAGATATTCCCAGTTTGATAATTGTTTTCACTTTCTGTATCTGTTGCATTCCCCCTGTGCTGCCGCCCCCACCCCCCCCAACCCTACCTGCAGTTATTTATAACCAGGTGAGACTGAATAGGGCCATGTGTGTCTCAAAGGCCTTATTGTTTATGGCACTACCTTCAAACAGGATCTTATTAACCTGGAGAATAAGATCCTGTGTTATTTGTGATGAGCATCCCCAGAGGATAAATCTCATCAGTCATAGAGGTGGTTAAATACTCCTTAACTCTTCCCTACAAACGCACATTTTCTTTCTCTAACATCCCCGATTGTTTTCTTCATTCCTCAGGACTCTCTTCTTCAACTCACTGTTTTCATTCATCTCCTCTCAGGTGCACCTCCCATTACCCCTTCCCTCCTTGCATTCCTCTCTTCTCATCCCTTTCTCCTCCTCTCTCTCCCGATGCCGCAGCTGGCATGGTGAGCAGAGGACTCTGCAGGGGACCGGTATCGATCGCACTGAGTCAGCTATGTCCACTTTAATTCATTAAACCCCTCTGTCAATGCCCGTTGGGCAATTTCAATAATGTAAGGGGAGCAGCCAGATCCTATACACATATAGGAGTTTAATGTATAGGTGTGTGCTCAGGATGGAATATGAATACTGTATTATATCAGTGGTTGCCGGTGCAGTGAATAAGGATAGCTTGGTAGGGCTTACTCTTCTGAGATCAGAATAAGTGTGGACATTACAATTCTGTTTTGGTGAAAAGTTGTGGGTGGATGACATTCGTATATGCAATTTGGTGGTGGGTAAAATATTTTGTGTGCTACTGGATAAAACCCATTTTGGTGACTCAAATCTCTCAGTGAAAAAAAAACTGGTAGAAGGAATTGCTTGCGGCTTGCCCTGTGCATTGGCTGCTACATTTAGTGTTGCCAGATAACTGACTTTGTTGCTAGATTTACTTCTCCAGAGACTTTTATTAGGAAAGTTTCTAGCGAACAATTCAGCTTATTTTTAAGGCGGCTCCAGTGAATTTTGTTTTCATTTTCATGTATAGTATGTGGACCTCATCTCTGGGCTGCTACTTGTGTGTTCACTCGTCCTCACGCCTCCTGCCTCAGCATCTCCCCATTGCAACAGACAGGGGGCGGAACTTGTTTAAAGCAAATTGTGTTTCAAACTATATGAGTGACAGCCATTCCATCCGAGCTTCAACCACGCTATTATATGACCATCACTATCTAGCATATTTTGATGTCAATCACGGAGACATTTTTGGGAAAAGTCTGCAATCCTCATCTCCCATTGGTTAGGTTCCCCCTTGTTCTCGCCCAACTCCATCTTACACTCCTTGTCCTGGTAATCTGCATAGAACAAGATGTCTTGGTTCTGCTCCTCCATGTCAAAATCGATTGGTGCCCCAACAAAAGACACAGGGGAAGTGGCAGAGCAGGACCGTCTTCCCTCCATGGAGGAGTAGGCAAGGTGGATAGAATTGAGAGACTGCTGGGTGCATGTTGCTTTTTCTCTTAAACCTGTTGATTCGACAAGATTGGGTTCGAGTTCATGAGTAAATAAAAAAATGTACAAATAAAAACGCCTTTGCCTTGAGGGTGGTTGTGAGAGCTTACCACAGTTGGCACAGATGTCTGAATCTAATTTACTTCATGTATAGACATTTGCTATCATTTGACCTGTTGAAACAAGTCAAATACTGGCGTGAGATGTGAGATCTTGTTGAAAAGCTTAATCTTATCAAATGTAATAGTGATGAGCTGATGATAAATAAACGCTATGTTTCTTTGTGTGGGTGTGGTTTAATATTTGTGTGTGTGTTATCTGTGTGTGTGTATAATCTGTGTGTGTGATCTACATGCACAGGTGAACATGTGGAGACCAAAAGTAGTAGAACATGAGAAATGGGTCCCAGATTGCTTTTGGCTGGTCCCCACGAGAGAAAAGGTTTAAACTGAGGATCAAGTCATTGGGGGGTAACTTTTAGTTTAAGGCATTCACGGTAAGGATTAGGGTTAGGCTTTAAGGCTAGGTTAAGTTTAGGCATACAAGTAAAATAATTGAGTTTAAGGCTATGGTAAGGGTTAGATTTAAGGTTAGGAAATAGGGGACATGGGCTTCTGGGTCATGGTTAGGTCTCAGGACAGCACATTGACAGAAAGTGTGTGTGTGTGTGTGCACATCTGTAAGTGCTGGTGGATGTGTGATGCGATGAGAAATGCTAAATAACATAAAGAGTCTAATCACATTTCCATTGGTTCAAATTGAACCGATGGTAGAAGCTTTTAAATCAAAGCCACATTCAATCACAGGAAAATCAATTCAACACACCCCCTCAACCAACCAGCATACTATTATAACATTCACTTCACAGAGGATGGCAACAGAGAACAGAAACAAGGAATATGTCAAAATGGCCACATGCAGACAGCAAAGCTAATCAAAAGGGATTTATCAGCAATCAAACATCGGACTGTTCAATCTCTGGCCTGGTTAAAGGGTGAGATATATCCAAATCGCTATGATTCCCCCCTCAAGCCCTTATCCTGCAGTGTGAAGAAAGACTCCAGAATACGAAGGGCTCTGTGAACGCAATCACATTATACACTTGTCAGCTTAAAAGGTCACAATATTAGTTTTCCCACATACAACTGGTGTTTTTATACTTGCCTAATCTTCCAAACCCTATTTGTTCTGCTCTTGCTACAAAACGTTAAAAATGATCAAACATTTCTCTAAAGAGGACTCAGGAGAGGAGAGCGTCTAGTGGATGGCATTCTTCTTCCATTATCGGCAGTTGTCAGAAACAATGGGTAGAGGTTAATATTATAATAGGCCTCTATGCATCCAAGCAAAGAGCCAAAGACCAATGTGACAAACCTACATAGAGGGAGTGGGTGAGAATGAGGAATTGGGACTTCAACCATCCAATACAAGAGGGAGGACACGGCTGCATCTGCTCTGATCTACTGCATCCACACAGAAAGCTTAGGCTAATAACTTAAGCATGTAATGTGCATGGCTTTGTGCATTGTAATTCCAGCTCCATATGCATAGGTCAAACTTAGTTGGTAGAAGCTCCCATCTATCCAAATCAGTTCAATCTTCACTAGGGCCAATTTACACTGATATGTTTTTCTAAAAGGTATCTAAAAAAAAGCACTAGGACCAATTTACATTGATATTTTTTCTAAAAGTTATCTAAAAAAAGGCAAGTGTCTTGATTATTTTGTTGAGTAAACTTGCGGATGTCGCTCACTCTAGCCGCCAACTTTCAAGGTTGCGGGGGCTACTTTTTGGAATAATTAAACCCCGGAGATTGTGCTAAAGACAAAAAATCTGCACTTGACAGCGTAGCCTATAAAAATATGCCTGGATAGTGGTAACTGAAGGCTCTGGTCAAACTTGCTGCATGCAAATATCCCTTGATTCCAGCCCTCTGCCCACTCTTGGCTTAGGTTGCAGTACATGCAAATGTAAATTGAAATGCTATAGAAAAAGATTATGCAAAATCTGACACATTTCTCTCTTGTTTTACTCAGAGTGTAAAAGGGCTCATAGTGTAAAAGGGCTTATATTATTTCATATTTCCTCTACTGCACTAGCTCGCTCTGCATGACACATTACTATGCATGTCTTATAAGCAGAGAATAATCCTATTCCTATGCTTTGTTTGGCAATAACTGCAATCCCATGATAGTCTCCTACTCAGCATTGTCACCCAGCTGTGTGGCTGCCTAGCGAGATGGGACGTGACATCTCTCCCCTCCCGTTTGTTCCTCCCCATCCCTGTATGCTCCTCGATTCTTTACCCGTGTACACTACTGTTTGCCCTCCCACAATGCTTCTGCTTGGGCCTGGACAGAAATGGCATTAGGATGCTGGCAGGGTCCTTCCCTTGTGGCAGCGTCTGCCAGCCACTTAATTTGCCGTTTATAGTTTCAGCACGGCAGTAATTTAATCTTCTGCCCACAGAAACATCTCTGCCAGGCGTATGCGTATGTTCCTGCCTGTGAATATGTGTATAAAGCAGAGATACAGGTGGGTACCCCTTCTGCCCTTTGTGTGTGTGTGTGTGTGTGTGTGTGTGTGTGTGTATGCCCACAAAAACTGTATAAACTGTCAGTTTGGACAACTTATTTTTCCACTGGTCCCCACAAGGAAAAGAAACAATTTCCTGCGTAGGGTTTAGGTTAAAATGTACAAGTGGTAGAATTGGTGTAAGTTTTATGTTTAGTCATTAGGAGTTAGATTTAGGGTTAGAAGTTAGATTTATGTTAAGTTTAGAGGTTATAGGCAAGCATTTTCCTGGTTCTCACAAGGATAGAAATGCAGACAAGTGTGTGTGTGTGGACTGCTTGTGGGTGTGCATGCCCGTCGGTGCGTGTGGTTATGTGGCCGTCCTCTGTGCTCATGAAGCAGTGGTATTCACAAGGCCTTATTAGAATGCTAGTCCTGATCTGATTTCACAGAATCAGGGAGGAAAAATAGAGACAGCTTTCCTTAATTCTGCTCTTTTCCCCCTGTGAGCTGCTGCCCAAAACCTGTTGAACTTTGTCTCTGTCCCTCTCTCTCTTTACCCCTCTCTCTCTTCCTCTGTGTAGGTGGCCTAAAGACAGCATAGGAAGTCTGGGAGGGGGAACTTTAAATAATTACACAGCCCTGTGGTTAAATGCAGCAGTCTACAATGTCTTATTTATGTGTGCTACAGTATATAGACTACCCTATGGTATTTGAATATTTATAAATCCATCAGCGTTTATGGAGGCAGGAATAATTAACATTGTTTATCTCTCCATTGAAAGTGATGATTTTACTTTGTCTGATAATTGGGTGACGAACACTAAACACACAGACTATTCTAACCACCACACAATGCAGAACCGCATAGCACAGGGAGAGGCTAATTGGAAGGTTTGGAGTGTTGCCAGGCATGTCCATGACTCTGCATGCATGACTGTCTCATGACTACTGTTGTCCGTCGGAGCCCAGAACACAGAGGGCACTGCTATTTACACATCGCTGTGAGCCTCTGCTATTTGTCTGTTGGCTCTGGGATGTGGTCTAGGTTGTGCCCCCTTGTTTGTACTCCGCTTCTCTTGTTAAGACGAGTCCCTCTCTTGCTGACCACTACATTTGTACCGTGATTTTCATTACTGCAGCTTGCTCTTCCCCAGGTACCACTAAATTCTCTCTTCCCAGTCTTTAAATCCTCTCCCTTGAATTTGTGTGTGTGTGTGTCTGTCTGCCTCCATGTGATTATCTGTACTCAGGTTTTTTTTGTGATTCATCGAACAGTTGCCTTGTTATTTGCTGAGTTTCTCTATTCTACGTTAAAAAATAAAACTGAAAAAATGTCTCATATTCCTACCCCACATTGGACAAAGGCAGTGCAGTATGCATTGTAAACAACTTTTATAACCTTTCTCTGTGTCGAACAAACACTCTGATTATCACATTTTTTTTCTTGTTGTTTACTCAAACACAATAATAATTGTGTTTGAGTAAACAACACAATAATGTATATATACAGTATATACAGTATATATATATATATATATATATATATATATATATATATATATATATACATACAGTTTATATATATCTCACAAAAGTGAGTACACCCTTCCCATTTTTGTAAATATTTGATTATATCTTTTCATATGACAACACTGACGAAATGATACTTTGCTACAATGTAAAGTAGTGAGTGTACATCTTGTATGACAGTGTAAATTTCCTGTCCCTTCAAAATAACACAACACACAGACATTAATGTCTAAACCGCTGGTAACAAAAGTGAGTACACCCCTAAGTGAAAAAGTCCAAATTGGGCCCAAAGTGTCAATATTTTGTGTGGCCACCATTATTTTCCAGCACTGCCTTGACCCTCTTGGGCATGGAGTTCACCAGAGCTTCACAGGTTGCCACTAGAGTCCTCTTCCACTCCTCCATGACAACATCACGGAGCTGGTGGATGTTAGAGACCTTGTGCTCCTCCACCTTCCATTTGAGGATGCCCCACAGATGCTCAATGGGGTTTAGGTCTGGAGACATGCTTGGCCAGCCCATCACCTTTACCCTCAGCTTCTTTAGCAAGGCAGTGATCATCTTGGAGGTGTGTTTGGGGTCGTTATCATGTTGGAATACTGCCCTGCGGCCCAGTCTCCGAAGGGAGGGGATCATGCTCTGCTTCAGTATGTCACAGTACATGTTGGCATTCATGGTTCCCTCAATGAACTGTAGCTCCCCAGTGCCGGCAGCACTCATGCAGCCCCAGACCATGCAACCCCAGACCATGACACTTCCACCACCATGCTTGACTGTAGACAAGACACATTTGTCTTTGTACTCCTCACCTGGTTGCCGCTACACACGCTTGACACCATCTGAACCAAATAAGTTTATCTTGGTCTCATCAGACCACAGGACATGGTTCCAGTAATCCATGCCCTTAGTCTGCTTGACTTCAGCAAACTGTTTGCTTCTTGTGCATTATCTTTAGAAGAGGCTTCCTTCTGGGACGACTATGCAGACCAATTTGATGCAGTGTGTGGCGAATGGTCTGAGCACTGACAGGCTGACCCTCCACCCCTTCAACCTCTGCAGCAATGCTGGCAGCACTCATACGTCTATTTCCCAAAGACAAGCTCTGGATATGACGCTGAGCACGTGTACTCAACTTCTTTGATCGGCCATGGCGAGGCCTGTTCTGAGTGGAACCTGTAATGTTAAACCGCTGTATGGCCTTGGCCACCGTGCTGCAGCTCAGTTTCAGGGTCTTGGCAATCTTCTTATAGCCTAGGCCATCTTTATGTAGAGCAACAATTCTTTTTTTCAGATCCTCAGAGAGTTCTTTGCCATGAGGTGCCATGGTGAACTTCCAGTGACAAGTATGAGGAAGTGTGAGAGCGATAACATCAAATTTAACACAACTGCTCCCCATTCACACCTGAGACCTTGTAACACTAACGAGTCACATGACACCAGGGAGGGAAAATGGTTAATTGGGCCCAATTTGGACATTTTCACTTGGGGTGTACTCACTTCTGTGAGATACTATATATATATATATATATATATATATATACAGGTGCTGGTCATATAATTAGAATATCATCAAAAAGTTGAATTATTTCAGTAATTCCATTCAAAAAGTGAAACTTGTATAATGTATACATTCATTCCACACAGACTGATATATTTTAAGTGTTTATTCCTTTTTATTTTGATGATTATAACTGACAACTAATGAAAACCCCAAATTCAGTATCTCAGAAAATTAGAATATTGTGAAAAGGTTCAATATTGAAGACACCTGGTGCCACACTCTAATTAGCTAATTAACTCAAAACACCTGCAAAGGCCTTTAAATGGTCTCTCAGTCTAGTTCTGTAGGCTACACAATCATGGGGAAGACTGCTGACTTGACAGCTGTCCAAAAGAAGACCATTGACACCTTGCACAAGGAGGGCAAGACACAAAAGGTCATTGCTAAAGAGGCTGGCTGTTCACAGAGCTCTGTGTCCAAGCACATTAATAGAGAGGCGAAGGGAAGGAAAAGATGTGGTAGAAAAAAGTGTACAAGCAATAGGGATAACCACACCCTGGAGAGGATTGTGAAACAAAACGCATTCAAAAATGTGGGGGAGATTCACAAAGAGTGGACTGCAGCTGGAGTCAGTGCTTCAAGAACCACCACGCACAGACGTATGCAAGACATGGGTTTCAG